>ATSW01011392.1:0-12863 GCA_000444245.1 Botryllus schlosseri
TATGAACACTGTCATCCCAACACTGTGTGATAGTGAAATTTAATGAGTATATAGCTTCTGGTTTTTGTGGAAATTTTAGAGTAAATTTCGAATTTTCAAATCTAAAAAAGAAGATACGTGTCAAATAATGTCAAATCCCGAAAATACGAAATTTCGACTCAGGTCACAGGCTACAAAATGCGTTCTCTGTGGCCGCGCGTGTTTGTGACCCCTATATTATATGGTTTACTGTATTTTGACAAATAGCCTACGATTGTATATTGAAGTTATGTAGGCTATACATCCAACAGACAACTAGTAGGCCTACTTTCTTTTTTAACATCCCATTGTGTGTAGCCTATCAAGTGTATTCACATAACTTGCGCTCGTATTCCAACAATCCCGCTCATCAGAAAGCACACACATGGAAATTGAATGAGCCAATTTTTACTGGATTAGCGTTTTTGGTGCTCAGACATCTGAGCATACGTGTATCATCTAGGAATTAGAATATTAATTCACTTGCAGATCACTTGAGTATAATTTTTGTCTCATTCAAAGGGTCCGCAGTCCTCGCTGAAGCAGACTATATTCAACAAAACATTGCGAACGCAATCATCAATGTTGTAGGCGGAAATCAGATCCACGGAACCGCTACTAAGATTGAGCACACACCTACCGATGAAAACTTGAGAGGACCGCATAGCGGGGGAGGTATGTTCAGTGTTCACCAGTGTAGCTTATCCAGTGACGTGAACACTAGGGATTACTGGAACGCAGCAGTCGGTAATATTATAATTCTGTGTCTATTTAGTATCAATTCCCATCACCGGGATGGCAGATATCCTTCCAATAAGTGATTTATTAGGCTACAGATGTAGCAAAACACAGCTGCGTAGGAAGCAGCAATCACAATATCGACATCTTAATCTTAGCGTTCAGTGACATAATTTATTAAGTGACTTGTCAACCATAGAGTAGGGATCAAGTCACTACCTTCGAGTCCTAACTCTTTACTCGATTCAAGTCAATAAGTAACTCGATTTTTGAAGGGGACTCGAGTCAGGTCGAGCGACCTAATTTTTGGAGGTGGCTCGAGTCTAGTCATGAGTCAAGTTACAGATCCATGTCGAATTTCATAAGTTCCAGGCATGATTCAAGTTTTTGCATTTTGCAAGATGATCGCGGTCAAGGTTGATTTACTAATAATTAGGAAAAGACTGAAGGATATCGAACTAATTACATTTTCAGTTGGACGTAGAGGCTCACATATACACGGAGCTACTAGCCACGTTGGTAACTGTCCACCAAATAGATGATATAAAGTTTAAACAAATTTAGATCATGCAATATCCACCAATACCAGGGTTTCCCAACCTTTTAATGATCACGACCCAAAACTTGGATTTAATATGTTCCCTGACCCCACCTCTCAATTTCGTGTTCTGATTAGGCTACTAGAAAAAAATAGTCAGCACTTTTGCCCTAGCCTATTTACGAATTCGTCAACCTTCGTCAATCAAGACTGTAGCAACGTATATAGCTCTTTTGGCATGATTCTGCGTCACGCGAAAACAGATAACGATCTACAAGTTATTCGGTCGCGCCTAGCGTGCATTTATGTATTACACTGTTAACACATATAGCACTCACTTAAAGGAAAATTACCGTTCTATTGATTTCCATGCACCTGGCATTCTAATCTTCATTGTGATGGCCGGACAGAAACATTACGCTATTGGGACTCGTCTTCCTCGGGGTCGTTTTTTCCATTTTGAAAAATTAAATAAAGTTTTCGTAAAACGAGCCACCGATAGCATGCGCCTAATTGGCACTCTTGCAATAGACATTGGTATTTAATTTTGGTTTTCCAGACCTCAGAAAAAATAGGCAATCGACCACTAGGTTGGGAGCCCCTGACATGTAACAGTGATATCTGTTCAACTATATTCCTGTATAATTTATTTCATATTTCTTCGTGGCAGAGGTATACTGTCATTAGAAACTATACCCAGACACACCCTTAGATAGAATATACTCCTAGTCTACAACAGCGTGAGCTTTTGTTGCGGTCAATTTATTTGCGGCTTAGCTGTAGAGGCTGAGTAAAATAAGGCTGCTCAGGTTGAATGGCTCGTTGCTCACACAGATCAAGTCAGGATGTCGAGAGCATATAAGCAGTAGCACATGTACAGCGACCTAGTTGACAACGTTCATTTGATGACCCCAAAATTTCGCTTCGAGTCACGAGTGAATCCACATTTTTTAGACGACGAGTCAAGTCAAGTCATTTTTGCAGAGCGACTCGAGGCAAGTAAAGTCATCTGAAAAAGCTGACTCGAGTCCGAATCGATTCAAGTCATGTCTCGAGTCGTTCCAACACTCATCGCCACATCACCTTGAGAACACGCCGGTTTCAATATAAGCACAAGTGAATAATATGTATAATATTATAAAATACTTTTTAAAAGGTACATCGTCGTTGGCAACAGCCAACCAAGTGAATCAGAATTTCGACAACGCAAACGTTAATGTGGTTGCTGGAGATCAGTATAATTACACAATATACCAGACTCGAGGTATGTGATATGAATAAATATATACGATATTTTTTGTGATTCGTCAATACGTTGCGGTCAGTGTTCGGAGTCAGCTGGTTCGTACCGGTTAGCATTACAGGTTACTGTATCCTGAGCTTAGGAGCTGGCAAAATTTTTAAACTGCTCCAGCTCGGCTCCAGAGCTCTCTTCTATCATGAACTGTATCCGGCTCCACGCTTTGGAGCTCATTGATACCGCTGCTCCAGCTTCGGCTCAGGCACCGTAAACTATCGAATGGTTCAGTCATTTAGTCAATAACTACCGTTGCGCCGTCGGGCTGGATCGTTATTTTGTGTGGGTATGCACCGGTCTGTAACGTCATAATAGCTCTGTCGACTGTCAAAAACGTCATAGTCGTATGAGAACTCACTCCACGGCATTGCTGCGTACTGCATCAAAACAGCAATGTGACGGTTTAATACCGACGCTGCACTTGATCATATCACGCCTTACAGTTGACTGTAGTCTTGAATTTGTCGGATTGCTCAAGTGTAACTGCAGCAAGCGCTACATGAGCGGGACTAGAAATCAGAGATGAGCATGGATTAGGATTAGGATTTGAAAAAACCGGATTTGTGAGATTTTTTCGGATTTGAAGTGGATTAGGATTAGAGATTTTTTTCTGAACGGATTTGAATGTGGATTCACCGATTTTATGGGATATTGACATGTCGTGTAGCGAATGGCGACAAACTGTATTCAGATCAGTTTTTAATGTACTTGTGGTACGCTACACTATGGTACACTTGGTGCCAATGAGCATGAGAGGTGCAGTCCTATGCTAAGTTATCTTAAATCAAGAGAATTGTTGGTCGTGTAAGAAAAATTTCCCATACCTCCCTTGCATAAATTAGCATTTTTTAATAATTTCAAGTTAGAATCGGATTAGGTTTCGATGCGGATTTGAATATATAAAAGTTATGGATTCGGATTCGGATTTGAAGTTTCGGATTTGGATTGAATTAGGAAATAGAAATTCCAAATCCGCTCATCTCTGCTAGAAATTCGCTTCCTACCAAATACCCAATGTCGTGAAATTCGATATTGATGCTCTCATTACCAGTCCGTACGATGACGATCAAGTTTTCTGGAATATAGCAAGTTTTCCTTTAGAAGAACCGAATAAGTGCAGAAGAAGTGCCACTAAGAATCTGGTGTGCAGTGCACCGTGTCACTTACGAATTGAACCGTACACGCTCATTGCGCTACAATTCAGGAATACAACAGACAAGAATTAATGCACAGAACAGATGATTGCATACGGGAAAGCGCGCATTCAATCACTATACTTTCTTTCTATTATATCCAACACCACGGGTTAGGGTACGCGGGCATGGAATTGTACTAGCTCCCATCGCATGAATTGTTCGTGAACCATAATGACGCCTTGGGATGGGTTTCTCTATTTCCGTTCGCAGATCCTTTCAGCAACACACGATCATGCGCAGGATTGAATTCCAATTCGCACACACAATAACACACTGTTAAACTTCGCCGTATAATTAAAAAGCTATCACCAAAGAACGGAAATTTGCTCGTCAATTCAGAGGGTAGGCGGCGTATGGTGTCTCTGCGGGCGCACCTCCAAATCGACGAGTGCAAGTGCAGCAAAGTCACGTTTATACTTTGGCGTCGATTCATCTAATTCAGTGTTTCTCAATTTTTTTCATATCGTGTACCACTAATATTTTTTTTATCACACGGCTTACTACTAACTTGTTTTTCACTACAGGTCGTAGTCTACCGCTAAATTACCCATTTTACTTTAATGTGCCGGTGTTTGTTGGTTATTCCTGTTAGTAGCCTATACTATACCGCAATACCAACGGAGAGCAAGAAAGCATAATTATTGAGATAATTGCAACTGTTCAGTGTTCATTCTAATGCAGAAGCTCGCCAATCTGAGGTGCGGCACTCTTCACTCACAGCACTCTTCACGTATATCACCTAAGAAGCTCTCGTGTACCACTGTGGTACGCGAACCACACTTTGAGAACCACTGTCTAATTACTAGGGCGATTTTTTTGACCTAGAAATAGAAAACATTTGACATAAAAATCGAAATTTAGACTTTCTTCGACCTAAACAAACTGAATTTTGACCAAATTCTGATCTAACGTATGCAAATTAGGTGTTTTCCCAGATAAGGTTGAAATTGTACCACTTAGCCTATCTCCATTTCTGGCTGGAACTGACTTTCCTAACGAATTAGTTTGGCCCCTGAAAAAACGTTTTTGGCTTAGAAACAGACAAATATTTACATGAGAAAAGTAATATTTTAACGAAATTGGGCTCTATGAAGAATTTCAGTAGTTACAACACGTATGGTAGAAATAATCAAAATTTATCGTAGTACAACGAGAGATACTTTCCTATATTCTTGGGTAGAAAGTGTATATCTTTACCAAGAAGCTTGCCAAGAATGCAGAAAGAAGTTCAACAGCAGTAGTTGTTGGCTGACAACACTCAATTTGCGCGTACACTGCTGGTGACACACCGTGTTGCTTCATTCTGACAATGTTGTCTACATCACAATTTTTCATCACGCGCTTCTTAATTTAAGAATGATGCAATGCCCAAGAAGTCTTTCTTCTGCTAGGATATTGCGGTACGTTGACCATAACACCATGTCTACCTATTCGTTTTATTTGACCGTTTATGACTCACAATGAACAGACAGTTGGCCATTTACAACGGTAGGCATATGAAGTAAGCTACAAGCTGTAAAATATCAATTGATAAGTTCACCGACTGTGCAAAATCTACGATACAAACGAAAGGCAGATGTCAAAAATTTTTGACTTTGTCAACAATTTTGACAGATTTTGACATGTCTAAAAATATCGCCCTGCTAATTACTCATTCGTTACTTTGATAAGATTACATGAGCACCAATCCCATTTTGTGAAATACATAGTGATCAATACTTTTCGAACCGCTCTATTGGGCCATCAGTGTTTATTTAGAGCTCCAGCTCCGACTCCGTTCAAATAACCCAGTTTCGAGGCTCCGTCTCCTTGCTGCGGCTCCCGCTCCTTGGCCCTGACTATATCAATAATCGGCTGAAAACCGTGACATTTGTAATGGAACGGGCTGACAATGTGACTCCGACCACTGGTTGCGTTTATACAATCGCAGCAGTAATAGCTGTTCAATTATATTTCCATAGAACTATATTTCATATTCATTCATTACAGAATGATACTGTCATTAGAAAATACTTCGTTACATATATGGTTCATCGACGACGGATTTTAACGTATTGGCTTGCAATTTATTGTTATTTATTCCAACAAAACAAATTGCGGTATCTCAGAAATAATGAAGCCGTGCCAATCTCTTCAGATGTAACTCTAGAAACTGATCATGGCCCTAGAGTTGATATGGGTAATAAAAAGAAACAACGCGGAGCCGTTAATGCACCGGTACTCGATCCGAAGAGCTGTCCTCTAAAGGTTAAGTTGACGGAAAAAATGACAGGTATGAATTTCGCGTCGAAACGCAGCTGTGCAACGACTTCTCAAACTGAGAAGGCACAATATTATATTCTCCCATCAATGCATTGGCGTTTGTCGAATGAGAATAAAAATCAAAATGGATTATAACTATGGCAAGTTTTTGCAACTTTTGCAACTTTTTTTACAGCTACCGACAGCTTCCTAGATACTCAGAATCTATGCAAAATGATGTTTCAAGCCGTTTGGAGGGATTTTAAGTGCAACTTTTTGCATCTTTTCTCTATTTTTCATACCAATTTTACTGCAACTTTTGTCAAATATTGCCCGAAATGCTACGGAGTGATTTTAAAACATGCTGTAAACTATTTCTAGTGTGGTTCTATTCTCTTCGAAAAGCATAACAAAGAGCTATATGATGGGTTAGCACATAGCAGCATCTCTCTGTGTTATCTATGACACAGGGGCTTGCAAGCAAGAAGTTCAACTACCCCGCCAAGCACCACCTAGTGTGAACAATATGTAAAGTAAATAAATCGCTTTAGTAATTCTGTATTTTAGATTTGAGATAGTTTCCCATTTCACGGACGCCCAGGCGAGACCGCCGATAATTACATTTTTACTGGGTAAGCTTATTCAGGCTAGTGATTTTGTTAAAGTCGCCCAGAATGAGTTTTTTTGCAACATCTTGGATAAAGTTTGCAGACCTAGGGGGTTTAGGGTGAGGTATTTGACTTGTTTTAGGGGAGGGGTTATCGCTATGCTGTTTGGCTTTTTCGCGAAAATTATTCCCGCATTGCATAATTTTCTTGCTGTGTACCGGGGAAAAAAATTTTGGCGGCTACGCCAGAATGTCCGTGAAATGGTTAAGTAACGAATTTAACAGCTCTGCAGGAACTAGGTTATACAACAGAACCTCTCGAGTCTCTCATACCCTACTAATTCAACAAAAATAATAAATGCAACTTTTTACTGCAACTTTTTCAAAATTAAGTGCAACTTTCTCGCGATTTTAGTGCAACAAAAACTTGTCCTAATTATAACGAATCTCCTGACGACCAACATTTATAGATAAAGTACCTGAAACACAAGATGCGTTATTTCTTTATTACCCGATGACGATGACAAAATAGCTAGCATACGATTAAATGAATTGGATACATATTTTATTTAAAGTGATGACCATTCTGCTCAAGTATTAGCAGCTATGAAGCGAAATTGCTTCACATCATCAACCCTCTGAGCTGACGAAATCACAAAGTAGATTGTTATCAATCATGTTGCAAATTTAGAAGTTTCGCAGATCTCCTGCAATCCTTCGTTAGCCAACCGTCGAGAATCCCTGTGTTGGGTCGTGGTCCGGTAGTCTCTGGCGCTGATTAGTATTTATCATTATAATTTCCACTATTTTAGAGTCTACATCGTTTTTTTTTCGATTAAGATTACTACGGATCCAGTGTATATGTTAACTGAAGTGTACATGCTCCGAGAGAACGTGGGAAGGGTGTAGGCTACCATTTTGAACAAGGTTGACAGGCGCTGCTGTGAGGCAGTTTATGACTTCAAATCTCGTTCTAGGACATTCTATATAAATAATTAGCATGTGCTACGATAAATTTCGAAGTTTCACAATTTTCACGGGCAGCTGCAGCTGCATCATGGTATAGCTGCGTCGACCTGATATTATCCATTTGCAATATCATCTAAATACCGTGGTACAGATACCAAGAGCAATCGGGATGCGTATAGAATTACTCATCCCCACGGTTCCCTCTAATTTCTGACGAGTCTGCGCACACTCACCGACTCACTGCGCAGACCAATTGACAACAGTGCGTAACGACTAAAAAAGGTCAGCACTTCGGATTTTTTGTGCGCAACATGGATTTTCTGTGCGCAGAGACCATGTCAGCATGCACTGCGCATTTGTGCACGTGTGCAGCTTAGAGGAAACATTGCTCATCACCATGCAGTAGTAATAGGCATTGCATCATCTCGTAGAGCAGGGGCGGGCAACTTCTCCAGTCGGCGAGCTGGATATAGGAAAAGTAAGTAGGCCTACTTTGCGGGTCGGATTGCTGAATCGATACATTATTCGCCCATTTACCCATATGTATAATGAATAACTCGTATTTAATGAATGCATTTCAACGACAGCAATGTCACTTCAAATCTATTTCTCGCCAATGTGGATTTGAGAACAGCAGTAACTTTCAGGCGCCGCCACGTCTGATTCTCTCTGATCAATCAACACACGGTGCAATCATAGTGCCCTATATGGTGTGGACACAAGCAAATCTCACGGCTCAGTGAAATTAGTATACGTCACACTTTTTATTTGGTCAAAGGCAATTTGACGGTAATTTTTGAACGGCTTGCCGAGCATTAAATTTGATGAAATTGGTATCAACGGAAAGCTGTATCGTGGTACTGATTGCGAAAATATAAGTTTTATTCTGCTCGTGGTCCTGAAACTCCCCAAAACCAGCCTTGAATATTGCATTGTAACATAGTTTGGTATTGCGACTCAACGATGCCGTCTGTTAGCAGGGAAGAAGCAGCGTAAACCGCAAGCGTATTTGCCATTGTTTGGTATTGTGGCGCAACCGATTGAGCATTCACACTCCTACTCTCGTGCGCAGACGCATGACGGCATATGGTTGCGTCACAATACCAAACTCCGTTACAATGCCACACATGATTTTAAGGGGTCCAGGACCACGAGCAGAATAAAACTTATGTTTTCGAAATCAGTACCACGGAACTTTCGATTGATACTCGTTTATCAAATTTAATGCTCGGCATGCCGGTCAAAAATTACCGTCAAATGGCCTTTGACCAAAAAAAAATTGTGACGTAGACTAATTTCACTGAGCCGTGAGGTTTGCTTGTGTCCACACCATATAGGAAACTATGGTGCAATCCTTAATTAATATTTCGAGGTGTTCGATAAGCCTGGTACCCCAAATTTACCTATAAAACAATTCATTAGGGTTGAGTAGGTGGGCGTAGTAGTGGTATATTCCACAGCTACAACACCAATGACTTATGAGTTCGAGTCCGACCGTAATCTCCACTCTCATACGCTGCGCACACAGCGTATATAATAACATACAGTCACTAAAATTTGACGTAGTTAGCAAGTAGTGGGGGATCTCGGCAGACTTGGCCGCTATGGCCAAATTATCATGCAAGACGGGAAACTGTCGCGGGCCGGACAAGATCCCGTGGCGGGCCATATCCGGCCCGCGGGCCGTATGTTGCCCGCCCCTGTCGTAGAGGAATCAACTTCCATNTAANTAGTTGTTAGNAATCGCCAACCCGGAGTACACATCCAGCTGCACTGTTTCAAAAGGAATGTAACGTAATTGTATTCTCATCATTCAAGTCAATTGTAGAAACTTCAAAAATATGTTTCTTGGAATCGCGCCTAATATGTTATGGCAGCGGTGCGCCGCTATACCTCNAGANAGCTCGTATAGTACCTGATCAGCGGTAAAATTACATTTNCATTCACTTGAAATGGTGAAAGGCTGAAACAATNGCAANATCGNTGGAGTGGTTGCGCAATGCACATGCTGCCCGTACAGCGTAGGCTACGTCTGCATATCGATTCATTTTCATGATAGCAACATACGTTGTGTCGAGTACCAGTANCGGTCCTGATGAATCGTTCAGTCAGCNCCACTTGCAAGTAGCTGCANATGTTACNTGGATTATTGTATAAATTATCATTCTGTTTGNTAGTAAAGTAGTAGGCCTAGTGCATGACGTCATATTATGCNCAACTTAGCATANTGAGATCACTCATGCTTGAGCGCCTTTTCCATGCNTCTCANCTNTATAACTTGCACGTTAATGCACGGGCCGTGTTATTTTTGGCATTTGAGGAANCAAATGCCAAAACTGCCAAAAATAAAAAAAANTTAAAATGNCGAAACTAGGGCTCTTTAAAAATATAGATTGTTATGTAANATATTGACAAAAATGTCAAAAAGAATTGACAGGAGTTAGTATGAANCGANGAAACNAGTGTGNTAAANNACAATTCTTAAATTACGGCCCGTGAATCNTTCGGNGGTCCGCAGACTTCTATCCAAGGGGTCCATNAAATGTGAATGCAAAGGCCAAAAATTCCAGNGATTAAATCGGAATTTAAGGCCAATCTNTCGATTGCTCAATCCAACTTATTATCCATAGTCGTCCTTTCAATACTGTCGCCAACGCATCTCTGTTACTTGCACATAGNTGTAGTAATAAATGTGGACCAGGAAACAGCAGACCTACACAGTTATCGTCGNAAATTTCNTCTTCCGATTAGAGTTCTTAACAAGCATTGTGTAAGTGGCCCATCATGAGCTGCACTATATTTCTTTATCTTCACTACACCTCGCATAATACTGGATAGNCAATTTCATTGGAAAGCAATTACGCACACGGTCTGTACTTTCACATGAATTAGCTTTNCTAGTAATCAATTTCCAAAACCTTTCTGCGATTCCACATTTATCTCTGNTACNCGAACTCGCCCCACACAGACATGNTTTTACCCGAGAAAAATTGCATGACTNAACATAAATTGGACACTGNCTTACTNGCTCGAGTCTGGCGATATATCATCTTTANAACGGCGAGGATCAGATCATCNATAGAAAANCGACTNAGGCCAGTCACTTANTAGTCTTATCCTCGCCGTTATAAGGCCAACTTTCTGAATACCAATCTAAANCCTGACCGCAAGCTCAATCCTTGGAACTTTATTTTGATCGGTATGATTGACAAAAATATTTTAATGTTCAGGCAAATATCTCGCTGCATTTANGGAGAAAATCAATCGTCNCTCGTGGAATAATGTGCAGGGTAAAGTTTTGGAATCGTACGAAGCTTTATCCGAACCAGACGTGGAGTTTTATCCCCAATTGAAAACAGGATTCGAANTATACAAAGGAGAATATTTGCCACAAGAAGGATTCAGTGCCCACTGCAAACCGAAAAGTGGAAGTTTTATAGAGTACAAAGNTTGTCTACAGCGCATCCAAGAGGAACACGTGGGTCCGTCCGCTATTATAGGACAACCGGGAAGTGGCAAGACCGTCATGATGAAAAGATTAGCAAAGGGANTGATCATTGCAAATAACCTTCGAAGACCAAAACGNTCTACATGGGAGAAATTTGTTCAAGTGTTCCGAAATGAAACTACACCTTCACAATATCATGTNGTACTGCACATGAATATCAGAGATATTCCAAACCATGAGAATATCACATTAGCTAATGTTATATTCAGTCNTATCGTGACCAAGTTGTCAGNACATGAACTATCATATGGTCTCAAGGCCATACTTGATGGGGTAATCAAAATTATTATGTTCTTCGATGGATTGGATCAAGCTACATGGNACCCNATNTGNGACAGAAGAATTGAGCCATGGGAAGTTTCAAACACGCCTACGATATTTGGTAACATTCTGGCAGGGAATCTTTTACCTAACGTTCCTATCATCATATCATCNAGAGAACATTCAGTGGNCCGCNTGACTAAAGAGATGCGACCTAAGTTTATAGTGGCTTTNGTGGGATTTAGTGAAGATGAAGCAGAGAAAATGTATTGCGAATTGATGGGGGAAAATTCCGAAAAGGATTGGCATGAAATGAAGTTATCTAACCCTGCTATGCACTACATGTGTCTGACACCATTGTTTCTGGTATTTTATATGATAACGAGGAAACGGGCCCCATCGAACCCTCCTAANTGTGCATCNGGAGTGATGGTTGCGATGATACAAATTTTCCTGGAATGTGAGAATACAAGAAACATCAACGACACGATCGACGTAANTCATGTCATCAGCAAGTTGAAAGAAATGGCATTCAATGGTACAATGAACCANCAGGTAACATTCACCAACGAAGACCTATCCAAATATAGCCTNGAATACAACGACATCAGTGATATCATGATTAAAGTTCCGGGACTGATGATTCTAGGCCAGAAAATACTCNCTGGGATGTATAGATATTTTTTCAGTCATCAAACTCTNCAAGAAGTGTTAGCGGGACTTTTCGTAGTGGATATGAGACTGGATGATTTTAAGCGAATTGTGGATTCCGAATTCTGCAAGCCCTACTGGACCGTTGTCCGCAATTTCACGAGTGGTAGGGGAGATGTGGTACCGATGGATCAAAAATTGCAAAATGATCTCTGGCCTTCAAATCTTCAGCCGAGAATAGCAGATAGTTTGCTGTCTTGACAGTTCGATACAAGCTGTACCTATCGCGGACATTTACATAAATATCCGCCTTTTCGAAAAATATTTATGAACGTTTGAAATTTGTTGCTCGAACGTGTCCTCGGTCCCCACCCGGTGGGTCCAAAGGCACACGACCATGGGACCTATGAGACATACGCTCAAAAATTCAAATTTGTTGACTTGTCTTGTTGTGTACTATAAGCTAAGCTACAGCAAACCAATGAAGAATGTTTCGTCGCGACCTTCAAGAATAAAATAGATTATATCAACTCAACTGTTGGCCTAAAATCATGTTTCGATTTACGCTTAAACTTACAAAATTAATGCCACATACATATTACCCGCAAATCGACATTTTGACTTTCAAATACCTCGTAATAGCGATAAAACACCACAGGTGACTATGATTTACAGCCTATATATATGTAGGCAAGTTTCTGTTGTTAAGTCATTAGTTGGTCCATCTATTTTGTTTGATTTGGCTATGGTTCCGTAGGTCCCCCACCCCATAAATATTGTAATTGACTTGAAAATAGTCCACTCGAGGATGGTGTTGATTCAAAAAATATGTGCCGTTA
>KE605972.1:0-12574 GCA_000444245.1 Botryllus schlosseri
TGCAGGTGAAACTCGTGACCTGGCCATCCAAGCACTAGGGGTTTTTGTACAAAAACCCACAACTTATATCGCTGAAACGTACTTTAGCGCATTAATTGAGGTCAATACGAGAAAAAGTAGCTTTTGTCTTCTTGATCGGACACGTGGTGAAATAATGAGGGCAGCTTTGAAGAAAGAAGTTGTGCCTTAACTGGTCTGAAATTATTTCCCAAACATTTAGCAGCAACCGAGTCATTGATAAACTGGTTCTTAGACATTTGAATAAAGTTATTCTTAACTCTCTTCATTCTCATATTGTTAATAATTTCGGTTGATTTGTGAGGCTAGAACTTTTGCAAAAATAATAGTGTGGATGGTTCTCAAAACGATTTGAAAATCACTGGCATACTGTAATAGCATACTGATTGAAAGTCCATGCAAGACATCATGCCCAAGGCTTATATCAGTCACGACATTTTATGAATTATTATATGTAAACATTCGATGGTTAAGATGAGTATCGCTGCATGCACCCCAGTTTAGCCATCGACAGATATCATGTATCGGGGCCGATCGAAACGTTTACGTTACGTGTTTGCGTAGTAGGTCGGTGTCATCTAAAAATGTCTGGTTTAAATTACGTTCCGATTGCGTGGCTTGATGATAAATGTACAATTTAGTAAAACCTCCCACTCTCGTTACGACATTGATTCTATTGATAACTAAATGTTAAGCAAATCACGGAACGAAATTGACGGCGACCGGTTTTGTTCACGTTATAGACGCGAAATTTCAACAGAATCGTATAGCTCAGGGGCGGGCAACATACGGCCCGCGAAGGGATTTTGTCCGGCCCGCAGACAGTTTTCTGTCTTATATGATAGTTTGGCCCGCGGCCCCAGTCTTCGGAGATTCTCCACTACTTGCTTACATACGTCAAATTTTAGTGACTCTATGTCATTAAACACATGTATGCGCAGTGCGCACTTGCGCAGCGAGCGAAGGTGGAGCTTACGCGTAAATTCGTCTAAGCGAGAAGACTTATTGCATTATCGGCATTCCCGATGTACTCAACCCTATAATGTCATTTGTGGTAATCATGATGGTGTTTGTCGACTACAATGGTCATTTACACCAGGTCGATATTTCTTATCTTTGATTCCGTAACCGTCGACTTGTAGCACGGCACTCTTCTAGGCATCTCTAAGACATCGCTTATGCCAGGGGTCGCCAACTCAAAACGGGTCGGGGGCCACTTTCAAATTTAGTGGAGGCCGCGGGCCACATGAATTCAATATCAAGATAAAATAGGCCACATAGCTGAACAACCACGCTATCTCGTCACCCACTTAACCCTAAAGAATTGATATCTTGGTAAACTTGGGGTACCGGGCTTATCGAACGCCTTGACATCTTAATCAAGAATTACATCGTGTGTTGATTGATCAAAGAGAAGCAGACATGGTGGTGCCTGTACGAAAATGCTGTTCTCAAATCTACATTGTCTTCGTCATTACTGGCGGGAAATGGCTTTGAAATTACATTGCTGTCGTTAAAATGCATTAATTAACTACGCTTTATTTCTTGTATATGTGGATAAATGGGCGAATAATGTATCGATTCAGCAATCCGGCCCGCCAAGTTTTTAATTTTCCTATATCCGGCCCGCCGACTGGAGAAGTTGCCCGCCCCTGGAAAAGCTCTATACTACTTCATTAGTCGTTCGCACACAGCATATATAATCAGTATCTTTCTGCAGCTACCATGTTCAATGCTCATGAAAATGCGTCCATTGCATCGATGATTCACGATTATCCAACACAATCACGAACATATGAAATCAGTAAACGGACAGTCGGACGTATTCCGGTGCAGGCTTAATGCCATTACCATAGACTGTATAACCATTAATTCGGATCTGCTCATGTCTTGGATGATGTAATTATTTTAATGATATCATTCGTGGTTTGATTACCGAAGTATAACATCTGTCTCTCTCTCTCTCCTTGATATTCAACAACTGGAACTTTATTACGCTATTTTTTTTTGTCTTTAGATTTTTTCTAGAAACAAGTCGCTTTGTAATCGCTACCACTTGCAGGACTCCTTACTTGGGTTGTAACATGACTTTCCACACCAATCGTCACATTCACACTTATTGAATACGCCCTTGCAATCTGCGTCTTTTTTGCATTTCTTTCGGCATTTTCGACCTTTTTCAACTTTCTTCAATCTTCTCTTGCAGTTATATGCTGAAGCAGATCGTAAACGCGGAATGAATAATAAATATCTGTCTGCACGTAAGTGTAAAATTAGTGGGCATTCATTCGTTCACCTTACCGCGCGAACAAATATATGATACAGACTATTATAAAGACAAGCAGGCCAATCATCCTTTTTGTATGCCAAATACTCCTGAATAATTTTTCCTTGTATCATGTACGTGAAAATATATATATATTTAACAGCGGAATATGATTCCGGACATTCATAACGTTTAAAATCGTATGAGGAAAGTCAGTAAAGGTTATAGCTTGCAACATAAATCATCTCTTTAACGCTACCTTCTTAACAATTAGCGAAATCGACCGTTTCGTACAAACGCTGTTCAAATTTGGCAAACTCAACGAGCCTAGCGAGCTGGCTCCAATTTTCGTTGGTCGTTATTTACTATTGTTCAATGAAAACATGAATAAGAAATGTGGCCTTTACCTGTACAGTACGGACTCGATCCGGACCATCTTCCATTCTCCAGGCATGTGATGCTGGACTTCCCTATACCTTTAAATCCGACATCACAGGTGAAGTTCGCAACCGTGCCTACCTTATATGGAGAGGTCGTAGATGTAGTGATGTCTGCATACTGTATTGGCTCGATATCTGGACAGGTAACTCCTGAAGAGACCGACGAACATGGAATTAATGATCAGCGATATTATAGGGTCAACATCAACATATATAATATGCTTATTAACGTACTGCATTTCTTTATAACATTGCGAAGTATTTACCATACCTAATATATATAACCATGCTTCCTTATTGTATATATATATATATGTGTAAATTCCTAACAGTGCAGACTGTATCTTAACACGATGCTGGCTATATAGTCGTGCACAACGTAAGAAGCCGCGAATTCCTTACCCGACGCATGATTAGGATTGCCGAACACGAGTAACACGAAGCAAATATATTCTACTATCATGTTGATTGAAAGATCAGATATATTGCGCTATCCACCCAACGTTGCAAACTTGTGCTTCTATGGCAAGCGCGAGTGGTTCAAATAACGACAGCATACGAATTTTGATTGCCTGGAGCTAATTACTGTTCATAACTACCGAGTAGCACTTTAATCCGGGATAGCCCAAGAGCCAAAACTATATATCTAAGATATACAGTATACAGTATTCCATTGAGGTTTCCTATACGTAATTATTAGTTTTTGTTGGCACGCATGCTTTTTTTATGCAGGGTTTCAACATTGCACTGCAGGAATTGTCTTCCTAAGGACACGGAATTTTGTGAGTACATTAATTTGAAACACACGAAAATTCCCGAAATATGCGTCCCACAGAACTTTTCCGAATCCAATTACTGCACGCTACGCTGTGCAGAGAAGGTAGACCAAGTATACGAAGGCGTCAGAAATTACCTCAAGCTCTCTCAATTAACAAAATACCATCACCGTCAAACACCATTTACAGTTGAGACCTGCTCAGCGCGATCACAGCAGTAATCAATTGAGCAAACACCAGTGGTTGCAAACCGTTTTACAGTTGCGACTCAATTTCAGATTTACCACGGCACATCCATAAATTTGGTAAGCCAGTTACTAAAATAGGTCAACATCTTCGCTAAGGCCTTTTATTTGGGGATCTGATTACTAGATAAAGACACCTTCGCCCAGACTCACGGCGTATTTAGAAATCTGATTGCTAAAGTCTCTCCTACTCACCTATTAGGGAAGCCTGATCCTAGAAAAGGTGGCCGGCCCTTCGTGAACCCCAGAAAAGGGGCAAACGACTCCACTGGCCCGCGACCAGTGATATACACAATACACTAATAGGTCTACCGTTAAGTAAATTCTCATGTTTGCTACAGTGCTACACGGTAGTTGAACAAGCCTTCAAAACAATAATATAAACAATTAAACATGTAAACAATGATAGGCTTATTGGTGACTAACATATAGGATTTTACTTATTTTTCGCAATCTTTAAAGCAAATGCGGGTATTTCCATGGCATCAGGCTATTCACTACCCATTTATATTATTTCGCACAGAATGATTCAACATATCACTTTCAAAACAACTATATGATTGAGGCTAATTCCCGAGAACTTACTGAGAAGCCTAAGGCTAAATCTCTGTTTGGATGCACTTTGCACATGAAGTGGGAAATTTAGATTGAGGTGAAATATTATTTATGGTGTTTATTTGTAGACGACTCGTATTGTGAACTTACGCAAACGTCTCATAGATGGAATTGAGAGAATTCACGATATTCCTCGGGATATTGATCACTGTTATATCAACAGGTATGGAGTATTGGTCGAAGGATGTTGTAACTAAGTTGCTTTCCTGTTTAAAAGCACATTTGTTGTATAGGGGAATCTCAAAAAAGCGGGAATTGTCAGCAGCGCCGAAATAATATTCCATCTGACCGTTCGTGTAAGAAAGCTTGTGAGACGAAGAAAGAATGTAATAAGGGTTCGAAGACATCGAAACGATGCATCTGCGATGACATTTGCGGATTATCCTGTGTCAACGTCGGTAAGTGAGTGACAATACGTCCGTCTATTAATTTGACACCGACGAAAAAATGTCTATTTATGGCTATGGTACCTTTCGCGAGACAGGAATAGACAGATACTCGTTATTCTAAAACAAATATAAATCAGGGGTGTCAAACTTAACTGGGGTCGCAGGCTGGATTCAAACCTTTTGGGCGCTCGCGGGCCGGACTAGTCAAATAATTCTTAACTTTTATCTGTAAATCCATGCACGTCGGGGCTCTATTCTAAAACACCTTTTTTCGCAATTCGGAATTGGAAGAATTCCGTTGGTTATCCGATTGAATACAGTTATCTACCGCTAAATCGGTGGTTCTAGCGGCGATAGAAGTTGGTATATTTCTATGCTCCCTTCTTTGTGAACGCGTTCCGCGTAAAACCCGCGTATAATGGTTTCGCATTGGAGCTTTCGCTTCTGTGAATCCATGCGAGTCCATTAGTTCATAAAACTCTGAACTCAGTGCTCCCATTTTTCCCGCGCGTAATTCGATGGTAATCCCACCGACTTGTTCCTAATGATAACCAGAATGAAACTGCAAAACTGCCGCTGCATAGGGCCTATGGATATGTTCGACATTTGTTGTTTGTAAGATTATTTAATGATAGTATTTCTCAACATTTGTTAGAAATGTGCTGCATAATACAAACATTTTCCCATATA
Source organism: Botryllus schlosseri (assembly GCA_000444245.1). Taxonomy (NCBI): domain Eukaryota; kingdom Metazoa; phylum Chordata; class Ascidiacea; order Stolidobranchia; family Styelidae; genus Botryllus; species Botryllus schlosseri. The sequence continues at coordinate 5,440 of KE605972.1, forward strand.
CTTAGAATTGCTTTGCGGGCCGGATGAAATCGTCTGGCGGGCCGTATGTTTGACACCCCTGATTTAAATCATGCACATTGTCAAATGATCTAAATATTTACATCGTGTATGTCAGTGATTCCCAACCGCGGCCCTGAGGGCCGCATGCGGCCCGCAGATAGCCTTCTTGCGGCCCCCGCACAAAATATTAAGAAATCCAGTATTGACCCAAAATAAAATTTTACATTTATGAAATGCACGTACTTGGCTTGGAGTCTGAAGTTTTTAATTAGGATTGCAGGATAGTCGTAAGTAGACTACTAACGTTACGTCGCTGCTGTTTCACTGCAATGTGCCCTAACTTTCCAGTTGAACGAGCAGTCGCTATAGATATAGGTATAGACAGGACCATAACTGCGGCACGACACACCCTCCAATTGGGGGGGCGAGCTCGAAGGGGGCTCAAAATTATTTCGTGAATAAGTATAAATTATAGAGTATTTTTTGAAAATTTGTGCATCTTTTTACTCTAGGCGTGATTCCATGCTGCCAAATATCTTGACTTTTGGGTACTCATCCCACCAAAAAATATATTTATCGAAATGGTCGTATCGGCGTTTGTCATTACCGCGCCACGACGCACCAAGACATATTAAGTTTTACGCCATGTAACATGCGACTCCAAGAAGTGTGTCAGAACGATTGGCAGCGAGAAAACCTTGGCCAAAAAGGAGTGCCCTTATGCTGACCGAAGCTTCGTTATATATACAAAATACTGTCTTGGAAATCTGAGCCACACAAGACACATATCATGCCGCAGAGAAAAATTATATTCCAGTGAAGAAATACCAATTTGAAATAGTGTGCGCCTCTTAGTTTAGTAGCATACGTTTGGGCTATTCTATATTTTTTTATATAGCAGACAGCAGGTTACGAATTAACATCATGTTACGGGGTCATACCAACGGGTTCTGCAGTGTCCAAGACTTAGCTCTACCGGTAAATATGATTACGTGAGCAGCGAGGACAAGAAATTTATAGCGATATGCAATTCCCAATAATATTGATCGATTTTATCATAAATTATCGAAAATTTCGCGCCTCGCGCTTGCTCACTTAACGGTACCGCTAATTTTGTGGTAAAAGCGAACAAGGTGGTAGGGGTAGGTTTTTTACCCTATGGGAGCCCGAGACCAAAGTTTTTTTGGGGGAGGGAGGCTCACGAAGTGCCTTTTTGTTCCTGCCAACGGATATACGCCCGGAGATGTTTAATTATTATTGAGGGGTCCTACCTTTTCAAACACACCTCCATCGGCTCTACCTGTAAAACTGATTACGTGAGCAGAGAGAAGATAAAACTTGATTGCAATATACATGCGATTCCCGATCATGTTGACCGATTCAATTATGAATCACAGAAAATTTTCGCGCTTCGCGCGTTTAGGCAATAAAAGCTGACTCACTAAACGGCCCCGAAAGCAGCATAATTGGTAGTCCTACAGCTCACGATCGGAGTGTCCGAATAATTTGAAAGCTACAGTCGTACTGATTCTAAAAATACGAATTGAAATCTCGCCAGGGCAATAAAACTGCTCCAAATAGCCACCAAAGGTCGATTGTTCTGAACTATGGGAGCGAAGCAACACAAAGACCATAACAATGGCCAAGGGCTTCGAGCGATTGAAAGGAACAATGCCAATTTCCATATTTTGATGACTATTTTGGGTCCGTTTCATTGCCCTGGTATTCGTGCGGCCCCGACCGTACTCTGGAATTCTAAATTTGGCCCCGACATCGAAAAAGGTTGGGAACCACTGGTGTATGTTAATCAACGCAAATATCTATGGCGATAGTTTTCATTGGTTACACTCTAGAATAGATAGCGGAATCATCACCAGAGGTGGTCAAAGTAGTCTAGAAAGCTACTCAAGTAGAAGTAGAAGTAGCGACGGAAAAATCTACTCAAGTACGAGTAGAAGTACTTTTTCCATAAGCAACCCGAATCTACTTGAAGTAGAATTGACTGACTTTAAATNTACTCAAGTAAGTAAGTAGTTGTGNAAACGATCGTAATTCGTTCGNATNGATNGTCAAAAGCTGCAAATTNAGCTATGCGAAAGGTGCAGANNTTGATTCATATTGATGCATACCAGGAGGTATCCAATNTTCGACAGAATAAGCGTTCGNCCGNATGATNGGATGAAAATGATAGTATTNATATGGAAATGCGATACTAATCCTCTGTTTACTCGAACAGTACGTTTTAGAAAATATCCTGGTATGGCACCCTCCCCCATGTTATAAGGCCAGTAATTTAGTCGAAGAGGAATACGGAGACGTTGTATCGGATACGGTGTAAACACTTTGCGCGATTAGTAAACGTTAATAAAAACTATGGCGGATCGTAAAAATGCCATATTTTGTAGCTTTATTTCCGGAAATTAAAGGCATTGCTACAATTACTTTTATACTTCAACATGTATGTTCTCCAGACAAAAGAATTGATACAAATTAGAAATCGAAGTATGATACTGGGAATTGAAAGTGAAATATAAATAGGCCTACTACTTCTAAAAGCGGAAAATGTATTTCATGTCTTCAGTCCAGAAAGTTTCAAAGGTTGTATGCTAAAACAGGTCTAAAGCTGAAAAAGTCAGAGCCCACTGTTCCAGATTAGGACACACCATGGACTGCTAAACTACGATATGATAAGTAAATGCTAGATTGCGAAACATCAGTTTCAAACATTATGACCCACCATATATACTGTGATGAAGTATTTCATATGGGCGACAATGCGGTGTGAACGGAACCACGCAACCCGCTACCTAATTGTATTCACCGATACTTTCGTGAAATCATATCGGTCACTCCATATCCACTGTGCTCGAAGCGCGACGAAAATGCTGGGCTTTACTCAACTTTTCTGAAAATTAAATGTTGATGCTCCGTGAAAACAGCCCCGAAATTCATCAGGCCATCTTCCTGATTGGAGAATTAAACTACTTCTACTTGACAAACTGAAAATAGCGAAAAGTAAGTAAGTAGATCACAAAATATTATGAAGTAGAAGTAGAAGTAGCTAAAATTAGTTCTACTTGAGTAAGTACTAGAAGTAGAGGAAAACTACTTGAGTACTTCAAAAAAGTAGAAGTACTTCGTTACTGACCACCTCTGATCATCACACAATTGAAATTAAGTTTTTATGTCATTAAATGATGAAAATTTAATACATATAATGATTGACTGTAGTTTTCAACACAACATCCATTGTAGTAGAAAATTTATCAAACTCGAAGACTTTCCGGGTGCCTCTTTTCAAGAGTTACCGGCACACTAAAGGGATTTAAACAGATTTAAAAGCAGAATCAAAAAGTAAAGGTGTTTGAGCGTATAAAGCAGCATATCCCCAAATTGATCCGGTCAAAAATAGGCGCAAATGACCGCACAGAGCTCGCACGGCCACGCAAATTAGCTGCAAAAACAGATTGTTATGACGACTACCAAACATATGCTTCGTCGATTGGTCAACATTTGAGTGAAAACCGCGCATGTGCGCAACAGTATAATGACAATATGTTCACTGTCATTGCGCGAGGCAGATCTTTGTTTCATTTAAAAGTGTTGGAGTCCACCATTTTTCAATTGACCAAACCTGTTTTAAGTAGACATAAAAAGATTTTCTCTATAACTTCTCATTTCTCATTAGTTTGTTCTGTTCGTGTTTGTACTGTAACTGTTTATTTACAAATTGCATACGTTGCTACTATAGTACCGTACCGTATACCAGAGATTAGCATGGATTAGGAATAGGTTTTGAAAAAACAGGATTTGTGAAATTTTGTCGGATTTGGATTGGATTTGGATTAAACATTTTTTTCAGAACGGATTAGGATTGGATTTACCTATTTTCTGGGAGATTGAAATGTCGCGTGGCGAATGGAGACCAACTTCATTCAGATCAGTTATTAATGTACTTATGGTTACTAGGTTATCTTGAATCAAGTGAATCGTTGGTTGTGAAAGAAAATTTTCGAATCCCTCTATTGCATAAATTAGTTTTTTTTTCTGAATTTCCAGTTGGAATCGGATTAGGATTGGACATGGACTTGAATATGAAAAAGTTATGGATTAGGATTAGGATTTGAAGGTTCGGATTTGGATTGGATTAGGACATAGAAATTTCAAATCCGCTCATCTCTGCCGTATACTTCAAAGTTTGTTATTGTTGCCATCGTTACAATGCGAATCTTATGGTCTGTGCGATCTTGATTGATGCGTCATACCTTACCCATTTAATTCTGCTTTTAAATCTGTTTAAATCCCTTTAGTGTGCCATACTGTGTTGTATTGATTTTCGGTTATTTTACATTCTCCTCGTTTTCCGTAAAGCGTATATTGTCAATTGCCATTAACGACTCTATTTACATGTTACGATTAGGCCTATGTCACAGCGAAAAAAATCTTTCTGCATTTAGAGGTCGAGCTGAACGTGAGTAGCTACCAAAATAAGACGCTATATGCGCCCTGTACGCGCGTACGATTTACGCAAATGTGCACTACGCTTCACGCGAGCAACTCTGGACTAAGGTGCTGACCTTTTTATAGTAAATCAGCTTATAAAATTTTGAGGTCTGCCACGGAACATTTTCAAATTGGAAACAGAGTCGTGACCATACAGTGGTTGGGAAGCACTGGTCCAAGGAAGGGTATACGACCGTCGACCGTGTATAATATAGTGATTAAATGCAACGTAGGAGAAAAGGCGAACTGGATGAGTCGCAGGCCCCCGACACTCTCTCGTTTCGTCAGACAGCATTGCTGCGTCTCAATGCCAATCACCATAACAATGAAAAATTCGAGGCTGATTGCGGGGGCTCCAAGGCCGCGAGCGGAATAAAATATATATTTTCGTAATCCGTGCAGAGTCAGCTTTCGATTGATACCCGTTTCACCAAATTTAATGCTCGGCAAGCCGGTCAAAAATGACCGTCAAATTGCCTGCAGCCAAATGGAAATTGTGACGTAAATCAATGTCACTATGAGCCGTGAGATTTGCTTGTGTCGACACCATATAGGACACTATGATGCAACGGTGTATTGCAACTAACTTTATTTAGTCACTTATGAACTATACGTCCTTCTTTTTCAGGAAATTGAAACTGTCCACCGAGGACGCCTAAATGTATTCCTTTGTGGCAATTCGTTCTCCTTTACAGCTGTTAAAGCTAGGCTAATGGACAGGGTCATCTGAAAGAAGGCATACCTGACACTAAATAGGTAATGCGGACGGCATTCGAGCGAGTCATTCGAGGAGTCGAGTCAAAGTGATGATCTTTTTTTTAGTCAACACCACATGAGTATAGTAAAAAGTGGGTAATTCGTCGGGAGTCAAGTCAAAGTGTTTACCTTTTTTAATAATCAACTCAACAAGATTTCTAGTAAATATTTCTAAATCAACTATTTTCAATTTCGATGAACTGACTATTGTGATTTTTAAAAAAGTGTCTTTATTCCGGATTCCAAAATAATATGGTAACCCTATCTTACATACGACGTGATGATCTTGAACTCTTACATTCTTTGTAGGTGCCAAATGTTCTCCTCCGGAAGATATCGAGAATGGGAATACGAATTACGAGGACATCACATATAACTCTACGGTATCGTACTCCTGCAAACAGAAGTTCAAATTGAAAGGCGACAGAAAGAGGACCTGCCGTTCGGACAAGATGTGGTCTGGAAATAAACCGGAATGTATCGCAGTCGCAGGTATCGCTATTCATTCATTTGTTCATTCATTTAACAATATTTCCATTGGGTCAAATGACCTCAAGATTACGATAAAATGAAAATATAGGAAGGAGTCTAAACGACTTGAGCAGTCTTCCAATCACACACCCATCTTAGCCCAGGACATGTCTAAATAAAATGCATGCACACTGAACGAGATGTAACAGGACATATCATAAAAGGATAACTGATGAATATGTAGTGAAATTTGGCGATTGGCGATGTCGATGTATCAGATCCCGATCCACAATCATGAGCGAAGACCGGTATGCATTCAAAAGAATCTACGGATAGATGCGTAACGCGTCTCTCACGGCTGAGTACCCAGACGAAGCTACCGACTCGCAGATTCGTACTTTATTACCACTAGAGTCTAAACAATCGCAGCGACGCATCACAATGACCATAACAATGGCTCTTGCGTGGTTGCGATTGTTCAGAACATGCTGATTTTCAGACTTTGAGGTGTATTTCAATTGGGTTACATTGCCTTGATTAGATTTTAATGTATATTTTCGGAATCAGTGCGACAGTAGCTTTCAAATAAGATCAACTTTATTCAATTTAAGCACGCGGGTCGTCAGCTATGAGATTAGCAATTATGTTGCGTTCAGATCGCTGAGTAGTAATTTCCTCCGGGCAAGCACGCGTGACGACGGGTGTCGCGTATCTATCCGTAGGTTAGTTATCTTATATCTATAATTCGAGATATTGCCTAACCTGAAAGGTCAACAAGTTCAGACACATACGTCATTGTTATCTCATAGATTGGGCCTGCCATATTGAATCCAACACATCATTTTGAAGAAGCTTTCAAGAACTAAAACGAAAGCAGCCTCGAAATTTCGGTCTCGGAACAATATAGGAACTTTTGGCCTTACTGGAGACTGTGACGGAACACAAACGGCTTACTGTCTAGAAGTCTGCTGCGAAATCGTCATTGGAAAATATATACCAAATAAATACGTGAATGAAAGCAGTAAACTCATGACCCATTTCGGTATGCTACACTGTCGGAATTTATACGAACACACCGACGCCGAATTTTGCGTAAAATACACTGAGGAAAAGACTGATCAAGTGATCAGCTGTTAGCCGTCATCGAAAACGAACGAGCTATCGCGCTTGACAGGGGGTTGTAAGCAAATGGCTTGAAGGCCACAATTTCAGGTTGAAATTGACATTGGAGAATATCAAATAAAAGTAAATATTTGAATACAATCCGAGAATCTTAGTAAACTCTTTCATCTCATCACCTATCTCAGTATTGAACACAGTTAACGTTCTCACAGACACACCGGCTTTTGCGTGAAAGCCGCAATGCCAGGGGCGGGCAACATACGGCCCGCGAAGGGATTTTGTC
>ATSW01011397.1:0-13150 GCA_000444245.1 Botryllus schlosseri
GAAGAAAGGTTGGGAACCACTGGATTAGACAAAAAAATAAAACTAATAGCGGTTGCTTCGGACGTGGACACGCGAGGGTTCAAATTCTGTGTTGATTCTGACTTTTGACACCAGTTGTTGCGTTATCTGCCTTGGTAGATAGTTCTACAGTAAACATACGTGATGATAGCTCAATACGAATCCGATGTCTTCATCTTCAACAACATAATCACTAACGCAGAGAGCAAGATAGGATTACTAATTTATAGGACATATAGAAATCAGTCGAGACATGGAACTCGTGCCATAAATACGAAAACATGAAACACGAGAAAATAACGCTGGTAGACATGATTTTTGTTTTCTGGCCAAAATGATGACTATTAAGTCAATTTTCGTACGCTGATTACGAATATGAAGTCGCTTTTTTCTCTCACGTCAAGATTTTTTATAATCTATGATTTAAAATTTTGCATTTTAGTGCTAAAAACAGCCTGTTCTGTGACGTATTCCTTGCTGTTTGGTCATAGCTATCACCATTGTGACGTCATCAGAGGTGGTCAAAGTACTTACCCTAGGTACTCAAGTAGAAGTAGAAGTAACGGCATCGATTTCTACTCAAGTAGAAGTAGAAGTAACGACGTCAATTTCTACGCAAGTGGAAGTAAAAATAACTTTTTATAAGTATGGAAAAAAGTCATTATCTTGGCTTAGTTTTTGATATCAGTATCAATTTATTAACATTTTCTTCCTTTCAAAACATCACAAGACTGCAATACAATGAAAAGATAGGAAGGCGTCGAAACGACTTGTAGTAGTCTTTGAAATCAGACATCAGAAAACTGAAATCAGACCTCGGCCTGGGCGAAGTAAAGAAGAGGTATACACAGCACAACGAATGAATAATGAAGCGACATTGAGGCTGTGAAGCATTTTAAATCAAAAATATTTACCATTTGGTGTGACAATATGGTTTGGAGAGAGCCACATGGACTTGGAAAAGATTGTTACTTTTGCTCATGTGTTTTTTTAATGTCAAAATTTAGCATAAAATTCAACATCCAATTTGACTTGCGCAGTACGACCGATTTCTCATGGGTGAGATGTCACAATTCCATTGCCTTCAAAAGTTTTACCAGTAGTTGAAGAAGATTCTCTCGGTGAAGAGTCTTTGTCTGAAGAATGTTCTCAGCATGTGTGTGATGGTGATCATCAGCCATATAAAGTTGAATCAAGCTGAACTAAATAACTGTGTCATAAATTTGAATTTGCCAAATGAATCTACTCTTATTGTAGGTTCCATATTAAAAGCCAAACATATAGCCTACTTGGCACTGATACCAGTTTTGCTTGGTATATGCATCGTGATAGTAAATACACACTATTCTTTGCCGGCGAACCCACTCTAGTCAATTGTGTCGATGTTCAAGGTCTCATAGAGACATTGGGAACCGTGAATTGCGCATCTTTATTTATGCATCAAGCCTAAAAGCTGTTTTGTCGCACAATAGAAATCAATGTGCTTCTATCCCTGTAGCTGGTACAACTGGCATCAAGGGGTCTTGCGAGAATATGAAACTTTTGATTTCAAATTTGGAATATAGTACTCAAACTACTCAAACGTTTAAAGTTTCCGTTGATTTTGAACTCATAAATATGGTACTGGTTAAACGGTCTAGAACTACAAGGTATCCTTGTTTTATGTGTGAATGGGACAGTAGAAATCATTGAATTTAACGTAAGTGGCCGATGAGGGAGTGTCTAACACCAAGCATAAAAATGTTTCAGAGCCTGCTCTTATCGACAGATCTAATGTTGTATTTCCACCATTATGTATTTAACTGTATCCCATGAAAAAGTTTTTTAAGGCTCTGATCAAAGAAAGAGCACGTTCTAAATAAATTCACGAAAGGTTTCCTCACTTGAGTTAATACAATAGAGGGTGTATTTGCTGGACCTCAAATCAGAACACTCACCAAAACCCCGTATTTCTTATTAGGAAGACGGATTTGGAAAAAAATATATGACTCTCTTTCATTGAAGTTGCCTCTAAATTTCTTGGAAATACTATAAGCATCCTGATTATCTGGAGGGTTTAGTTCAAGATAATCACATCTCAAATCCAATAAAGTAAGCTGAGAGCATTGTAGGATTTGTTTCGCGTCGTATACGGACCTAAACGGGCACAAACGCCCTTAATACAGCCGTATTTGAGTAAAATTTTCATTCGATTTTTGCGACAAATTGTGACATGATGAGTGAATTCTGACGGCAAATTCGAATCAGCATGGTCAAATTAGGTAAACTCAATTAATCGTTCTAAAAAAACAACAAAAAAAAGTTGAAAAATGTCGACTAGTGAATGGCACTTATTACTTTAGTCCTATACAAAACTGATTCAAAGCGTAACAAAGTTAAAATGCGCGAAAATGACGCAATCCTCACTCGGACTTATGGAGCTGATATTAGATTCAGAATGATATTCATTTGCTGTGTGGCATCACTGCAGTCGTGAAAAATCCCGGTCACAATTTCATTCAGAACGACTTGTAATAAAGAATTGCGTCTCCTTTGTGACTTCCTGGTGGTAACCAACCTTAAAGGTATCATTGCAAAGGATGAGTCACAGTTGGAAATATACCTAGGCCTATAAGGTTCGATACTTCAAACGACCTAATTCCAAGAAGGAAGCGAAAATCAATTCTTCATTGTTGACTCTTAGCATTTTTCCCTGTATTGAAAGGATTTACTGTGGAAATGCAGATGTCGCAGCATGATTAGAATACTGGTCTTAGTGGGTGAGTATACGTTGTCTGATTTATCGATGATGTAATATATATCTTATATATATCTTAGATAGATCTTTTGCGTTTTTGTTGGACATTATTAGACAGTAAGCTCCATTATCCGCGAATCTGTTCGCTTTGAAACATATAGATGGAAATCTGAACATAGGAAGCTTAGGGAATATCATCTCGGATTTGTCAAAACATATGATGTCAGCTTAGTATAGTCCAGGGTGTGGTATGCCGGGTGATTTTTCGCCGTTTCAAGTAATAAACCAGGTTTTGGGGCGATTTTTGTAGGAGTTGAAAGCTTTGTCACGCTTCAGTGATTTTGACACCCCAGGCGTGGAATGCAAGACAAAAACAATATCGCTGTGTCTGCAGAGGACTGGATACGGGAAAGCATACCTCATCGTTTCAAGCTTGAGAAGGATATGGGTCCATTCGGTCGTGATGCGTAGGTACCACGCTATGACCTCGCTTCAAGCATATTCTTCATTCTTTCAATGATACGTGAACACAGCATCTTGAAAAGTGCAGAGGAATCAAAAGCGTACAAGTACGACACACGAGCGTCCGCGTCTTCCTATTTTCATGTGATCGACCTGAAAGATCTCTATCAAATATGCCGGACATGACGTGTGGAACAGTATCCGCCGGCTATCCGACAGTCGACGAGCATTTCGAAATACAAGCAATTTCTAGTAAATGAATGGTAGTCCGTCCTCAAGATTACCGGACCACGACCTGACCTATCGATCTCGCCTTCAGTGACATGCCACCCCAATTTTTGTCGCTTGCTTTTCTATACTGTCTTCTTTTACTTTTCATTCGGTGTGCATGCTTCCACTTTACATCACCTAAGCCAGTGGTTCTCAACCTTTTTGTCCCCGCGGACCCCCTTGAGACTTTCACGAACCCCCGCGGACCCCCGAAATTTAGATCAAATGTATCTCGATTATCGACTAACCGTTATCTGTCTTGTGCCAAAATCGACCTTATGCTAGCGATAAAGCAATCAGAATGCTAACAATCCTAACGGATAATTTGATGGCATGGAAGGTTATGGCTGTAGAAGAGAAAATTGTCAAATATGAAATTCAAAGTTACACACAGAGCAATAAGTAGTCCAGAGATGAGCGGATTTGGAATACCTATGTCCTAATCCAATCCAAATCCGAACCTTCAAATCCAAATCCAAATTCTAATCCATAACTTTTTCATATTCAAGTCCATGTCCAATCATAATCCGATTCTAACTGGAAATTCAGAAAAAATGCTAATTTATGCAAGGGAGGAATTGGAAAATTTTCTTTCACAACCAACGATTCCCTTGATTCAAGATAACTTAGAAACCATAAGTACATTAATAACTGATCTGAATGAAGTTTGCCGCCATTCGCCACTCGACATATCGATCTCCCAGAAAACAGGTAAATCCAATCCAAATCCTAATCCGTTCAGAAAAAGATCTCTAATCATAATCCAATCCAAATCCGACAAAATTTCACCAATCCTGTTTTTTCAAATCCTAATCCTAATCCATGCTCATCTCTGATAAGCACTAATGGTATGTAAATCGCGCGAAGCGCGAAAACTTTTTCCGTTGACTGCGGCTTTGCGCCCTTCTTCAGATGCTTTCACCTCATCCTAGTTTGAGAACCACTGTCACAGAAGAATGTGAATGGTTGCAAATACTTCGAAGTCACCCTGATGGACCTTACTACTCCAGCTTCCTATTTTTTCCACAAACCCCCCAAAAACATCTCTAAACAGCAATATGTTTGTATTAGTATGCTATTGGCAATTAAATTGAGTTTGCACTGTATGGTGGTAGCTCTATGGCGCCACTAGGGTGTGACGACATCGCATGTGCTTCTGTGCTCGGTCGTCACTGAATACATGGCTGCTTGAGAACTACACGTCTCGTATATTAGACAGACCGTCAGTCACGTTACTACACACTGCAGGTTATTTTATCTCAGACGGCCATTCTGGTTATGTGAGTCATGAAGTTTTAAAACTGAAAAAGTGAAACTGCCTCGTGTTTTCCCCAAATTATAAAAGAAAATATGTTTCCACCATTTTGCAAATTTCGCGGTCTCGCGGACCCCCTGAAAATGCTTTGCGGACCCCCGGTTGAGAACCACTGACCTAGGCCATGGTGGATGTCTGATTTCAAAGACTACTTCAAGTCGTTTCGAAACCTTCCTATCTTTTCATCGTATTGTAATTTTTGTGGTGTATTGAACTGATGAAGATTGCTAATAAACCGAACTGAACCGAAAGAGTATGGTGAATGGGAGTGCGCGAGAATGACAAATCGTCCATGAAAGCAAAAGCACTCAACTTTATAAAATTCATTGTCGTGTCGCACAAGGCCTGGATAGGAGATAAGCGCCACTGTCGTCGTAGTGAATTAGTAAGTTTCAATTTAATTTAATATTTTTTAAGAATGTTTTAAATGTTCTAAATAGTGTTTTTGATAAAATGGTTCAAAAAAGTTTAATAAAAGTTGTGTAATAATGCCATAATTGTGCACATATTTTCGACAAAACATATAGTATGTAATGGTTAAAACTCTCGAAATCGCCGTCGGTTCAACCGGTATAGAACGTAGATATAGATCATTGGCACGGAATGCCGAACAATGATGTCGTCTTGGTTAAAGGATTTTTTACGCCTATGACAGGGGTCGGAAGCCTTTTTCGTCAAGGCAGCCATATTTACCATATATTTTCAATTGCCAATTTCATTCTACTGTGACGTCACAACTGAATATTCGTGACGCTATGCCTAAACACAAACAAAGAAAAAACAATAAGAACAATGTTTTAAATAAGGGCCCTGCTTTAAACATGTTTGTTTTGTTTTGATTTTTGTTTCAAATGCAACCCTGAGTATTATAATTTTCAATCTGGGATAGGAAGGCTTGTTCGGCTCGTCTCAATCGCTCTGATTCCTGTTGCCTCAACACTACTTTTCCATCTACAACTTGGCTGATACAAGCTGGTGTGGTGTGATATTCGCGGAATCTACCATCCTAAAAATAATTGTAATTATCACCCTCACATCGGTTTTACCAAGGTGATTGAAAACGCTAGAGGTTCATTTAGCTCCGGGGTGTCAAACTCAAATTGCCTCGTGGGCCTGATTCAAACCCCCAAATCGCTCGCAGGCCGCACCAGTCAACTGATCTCAAAATGTTACCCCATGCCATGCGCTATCTTTTCACTTGAATACCCTATCCATGAAGAAGATATAGATAACAGTACATTAGCCTACATTGTACCACAGATCATGGTGGTTTTATTCTAGTCTACCAAATAGCAACACCTTTATTCGCAAACAATGGAATCGGCAAAAATACGATGATTGGCCAATTGAATATGAACCTCACTGGCGCTAACGACGATATAAGTTGGCATATTACTATACTCCATTTGCTTTAGTCGTAATCAGGAGTTAGCCCTGCGCCTGCACGGTGAGGAATATTAACTGTAAACGCGGTCGCTGTAATTTGGTTTATTAGTGTTTTTAACTCGCGCATCCGGTTTGTCTGGTGTCGGAGGACCTTTTGATTAGGAAGTGACACCGCAGTGCAACAATAAGTATTTGAAATATAACTTTGTATAACCAATATATATTATTCATGTAAATTGCATATAACGGCTTCGCATTGGCGTTTTCGCTTCTTTCCCTGACTGCATTTTTCGTCCGTTTTTCAAAAAAAAAAACAATGAATTTAGTTTGGATTCTTTGCGTTCTCGAAATAGGGTGTCGATGTCCTCGACTTGATCCTAGATCCAGGTCCTAGATCCTAGATCCTGGTAACTAGAGTGAAACCGCAACGAAACAGTCAGATGGACTATAATGAGGCCGATAATAATGAGGCCTATGGACAATGGACATGCTCGATATCTTCAATCTTAAGGATTATTTAATGGAAGTATTTTCTACAACAAATCTCAACATTTTTCACCAATTTGCTGGATAACAAAACCATATTTCAACATACTCAGAATTGCTCTGCGGGCCGGATGCGGCCCTCGGGCCGTATGTTTTACACCCCTGATTTAACTCGTTTGACGTATCACAGTTCGTTTGCTGCATCGGTGGGAACTGTAAATCATTCATGGCGCTCATTTGCTTTTCCACCGAGGTTCCCATCAATGCAGCGATGGCACTGAATGCAACTATATCTGTCACTTATTGAGCACGCTGGTCCCCCAAATTTCTTTACAGTACTTATGCATAGAACTCTTCCTAATCACTCAAATTTCACAGAAAAGCCTCTCAAATGAGAATCACTCAAATGGTTGAAACAGTACTAGAGCAGAGGTGTCAAACTCAACTTCCGTCGACGGCCAGATTCAAACTTTCAGATCGCTCTCGACCCGTACCCGTCAAATGATTCCAAAATGTGATCCCTGATTCTATGTCGTTGTTTTTCACTTGAATACGATATATTACGGATCACAGGGATTCTAATCTAGCAACACCTTTATTCGCAAAGAATGGAATTAGCAAAAAATATGATGATTGGCCAGTTAAATGCAGTTATGAACCGTTAGAACAGCGACTCCAGCGACGATAAAGTTTTCTATACTTTGTTTGTTTTAGTCGTAATCTGACAGCAACCCTGCGTATGCGTTGTGAGCAATATAAGAGATACTGAAGACGCAGAAGTTGGAATTTCGTTCATTATTGTTAAATCGCGATTCGGGTTTCGCTGGAGGGCGGGGCCCTTTTGAGGCAGAAGTGAAACAGCAGTGCGAACACATGTATTCGAATTATATTTCTGTAACTATTATATTATCCATGCAAACTGCATATCACGGCTTTGTGTTGGCGTTTCGCTTCAGTGAATATCTACTCTTTGGTCCATTTTTCCATAAAACTGTGAACTCGGTTTGCACTTTTTTACCTTCTCGGGGTTGGGTGTCCTCATGGTGACTGAAGTGACCAGAACATCGTTCTCGGATAGTTATAATGAGGCATCTGAACTTATTAGACATTTGCTGTCTTGTGCGATTATTTAATGGGAGTATTTCTTGCTAAATATCTCAATGTTAGTTACAGACGTGCTTGATATTGCAAGCATTTTTCAATTTACTCGGAATTGCTTCGAGGGCCTGATGTTTGACACCCCTGTTCTAAAGCGTGACTTGAGCTGTATGTATGTGTGTCGCGCGAACAAATTAAGCGCAAAACCTGTGGAGTTGTCGCACAATAAACTCAGTGTATTTCTCTCAAAAATTTTTGTCACTAACTGAACTGCCATTCAGTTGAGATACAACTGTTTTGGGGACGGGAACTTCGTGAATTGAAACACAGTCTCATTTTACCATGATTATGAACGAAAAAGCAACCAGTTCTTCGAAGTGGGAATACATTTGCACATGTCACAGGTAGCTTACACGTACTCCAGTATGCGGCAGGCAAAAGGCTGGGAGAATGCTCGTCGGACTTCAATGCAAGTAGCTGGGAAACTAGCCGTTACCCGCATCGTTGCCCTCATAACTTGAACTGCAAATGGAGTTTGCCGACCGACTTGAAAGGACTGTCGCTACTTCTCTACAGCCAAGATGTTAACCTGACATCAGAAGTAAAAGTAAGAACAAGTAAGCGCGCCAAACAGAGATTCCTTTATCTGACAACGTCCGTAATCCATAAACAAATATAGGATAGCTACATGGCGATGGGGCCGATGGCCGCACATTCCACATTGCAACGGCATTTTTACGCGAATTATGCATACTACACTGTAAAAATTATTGTTGTAAAGTACCCTGTAATCAGCTTGTAATGGCGGACTGCAAGCTTGTGGAGGTTGTAAACGCCAAATGCAGGCACATAACAAGCTGTCGTGCTTGTAAATTGACATGCTTCAGAAATGATGTCCAATAATGTACAACGAAGTTTGAACGTATACTCCAGACATACCTCACATGATGTCAGACTGGCAACGCAGGTCGAACACCCCCGGATATGACCAAGACATGACCCAGACATGGCGTTTGAGTTGAAACGAAGTCCAAACTCACCCGGCATGATGTTCGATCTGCAACCCTGTCCGAGCATACTCCAAACATTTATTAAACATGATGTCCTGTGTCAACACAGTCCGAACACACCCCAGACTTTTGCCATACATGATGTTCGTGTCTCAAACGAAGACCGCAGTACTCACGCCACACATATCCCAGACATGATTTTCCGGTGACAACGCAGTTCGAACACACATTCGATATGCCCAGACACGAAGTCGGAGTTGAAATGCAGTCTGAACCTACTTCATACATGCCTCTGGCATTATGTCCGAGTGTCAACGCAGTCCGAACACACCCCAGACATGTCCCATACACATAGTATTCGTGCGATAACGCAGACTGAATTCACCCCACACATAACCCAGATATGATTTCCGAGTGACACGATAAAACACCCAGGCATGCCCAGACATGATGTCCGACTATCAACGCAGTCCGAACACACACCCAACATGCCCCCGACATATCCCAGACATGATGTCCGATAGAATACGCAGTTGGAACTTACTCCAGATATGCCTCTGACATGATGTCCGAGTGTCAACGCAGTTCAAACTCACCCCAGACATGCCCAGACATGTCCCAGACATGATGTTTGAGTGTCAAAGCAGTCCTAAAACACCCCAGATATTATGTTCGATTGGCAACGAAGTCGGAAGCTACTCCAGACATGCCTCAGACATGATATCAGAGTGTCAACGCAGTTCAAACTGACCCCAGACATGCCCCAGACATTCCCCAGACATGATTTCTGAGTGTCAAAGCAGTCCTAAAACACCCCTGATATTATGTTCGGTTGGCAACGAAGTCGGAACCAACTCCAGACATGCCTCAGACATGATGTCAGAGCGTCAACGCAGTCCGAACGCACCCCCGACACGACCCAGACATGATCTTTGAATGTCGACAGAGAATAACGAACACGTCCCAGACATGCCTCAGACATTATTTCCGAGTGACAACACAGTTATAGCACACCACAGACATGCCCCAAACACGATGTCATAGTGTCAGCGCATTGCAAACTCACCCCAGACATGCCCCATACATGATGTCTGAGTGTCGAGGCAATCCGTGAACACCCCTGACATGATGTCCGATTAACTACGAAGTCCGAGCCTATACTCCAGATATGCTGCAGACATGCTGTCGGAGTGTCTAAGCAGTCCAAACACACCCCAGACATGACCCAGATCTGATCCACGGGGGCCAACACAGCCCCAACATACATCAGCCATACCGCAGACATGAAGATGATTAGGTGGACACGTAGGCCACACTCTAGTCTTGATGTTCGAGTGGAAATAACACAGCCCAAACGCACCCCAGATATACCGCAGACATGGTTTCCGATTGACAACATAATCCGAACACACCCTAGATACGCCCCAGATTTGATGTCCCACTGGAAACGTAGTCCATAATACTCCATACATACCGCAGGCCTACTGAAGACAACAGAAGTATTATGGTCATTATTTTTCATCATTATTACTTTAATCACAGATCGGTAATGCATATTGTACAAAAGAAAGACACGGCCGCGGTTGAACCTTGAACAGTTCCGTAAAAGTCCGCCAAAATGTTGCCTGCCGATTCCTTTCGTTTCGGCTTCACTGGACAGCAGAAGCTTTGCCGTCAGCTGTAGCGTTTGTTGCAGCTTGAGTCGAGATCATAGTCAGGCCGAATCTTATTGAGGGCTGCTATGTGTCGCGTCATTTGTAGATAGGAAGTGTTAGAGATGTAGTATCGATGTGC
Organism: Botryllus schlosseri; assembly: GCA_000444245.1. Classification (NCBI taxonomy): domain Eukaryota; kingdom Metazoa; phylum Chordata; class Ascidiacea; order Stolidobranchia; family Styelidae; genus Botryllus; species Botryllus schlosseri. The sequence goes on from ATSW01011397.1 coordinate 10,577, forward strand.
AGATTATGAGGTTGTGCATCATTCACCTTTAGTTAGTACCCTTTGACGTCATATCCGGCTTAATTCGNTTTGTGTAGTAGATGGCGCGAATANGTAGTGAGAGTANAGCAGAGCCCGGAAAGTTGGCAAGTTTTTCANTCAGTATTATCTTATTGAAAGGGATTCCACCGCTGCGATGGCTATATTATATAGCCTATATATTCTTGTGCAGTCGTGCTCAATTGATAACTGCAGCCAAGAGATTGGTACGTAGAAAAATTATATGTGATTTGGTGACTTTGCAGAATATAGAATTAGTCCTGTTTGCTATAGCGGACGTATTCCATGAAGTAGACGATGTCAGCATTGGTTACTGTTACTAAGATGTTGTCTGGGATGGCTGATTCCANNGACGGCCAGTTAAAATTGAATTNAAAGAGAAATTCAGGTAAATTTCGGCCTCACAGGTCTAGTTGATTAATTACTTGNCATATTTGTGTTACAGATGCTTCAAAAGTGACAGATTTGCCTTGTATATGGTCTGTGTAATTCCAATTGATGTGTCAGCATTGTGAATCTATTANTGACACAAGATTGGTAAGATACTCNGCCATCGGATATACTTGATGTGAAGGTGTAGAATTCAGCACAATTTTNTCTTGCAGGTGAAGTGATATGTCAAAGTGCTGGAGATGTAGGCCTACCCTGTGGTCTGCAAAAGTCAGAACAACGCAACAANGTTCCATCAATCATGACTGATCTCGTAGCCTCTATACTGCGGAAGAAAATAAACAGATGTAGTCGAGTAAGTATTTTGTAAGATATATGTTTGGTGAACGTTTAACAAGATTTTAGCTGTCAATCGGTACTGACTGCTTTCGAAATTGCAAGATGCCTATTCACGACTAATGGAAAATGACTGATAATGACGCTACAAATAAGTTAAAATCTTCGAAAATTGATTGTGACTGTGATGGTTATTTCATGCTGTTTCACTCNGAAAGTGACACAAAGTTGTACCAACGCTACCTCAACTTATTTGAAAAAGTTATAAGTATTTCATTACTCACTACCCATCAGTGTTATTAGGTACTATTTCCCGAAGCACATTGTGACTTGTGACAACTATAACCTACATGCTCACACCGNGCTGAGCGCTGAGTGCCGAACTGATATTTGGCGCATTTACGTTGATTTTAATAACATAAAACATTTAAACTTCCATTCNGACATTATCCGCCCTCGTATCAAGAACANAGGCAAGTTCAGCTCGGGTGCAGAAAATGGCTGTTCTAGTGATCTATATACTAGTGCAGTGGTTATCAGACATGGACACGGATAGTCTGATGGNAAGGAAGGTTATGGCTATTGCTGAGAAAATTTTCAAATGTTNAATTNGAATTATATGCGGCAATAATTAATTATGAGTTGTGGGGCAAATCGCACGGGGCGCAAAATAATTCCCGTCGATTGTGGCTTTGTGCTCCCTTCAGATNCTATGGCCATGTTTTACTCCAGTTCNGCTCTGTTACTTCCNCAGCCCAANTCACTGTGTACCAATTTTAGTGCAATNAGGTTGATTATATACGTGAACTTTTTGTTCAGACTTTCTCCGCCAACGCATGCGAGAAAAGAGGCATGTTCAGCTCTAATTCGGAAATATCCAATTCTGAAATTAGTTACGGCTGATGAAGATAATTTTCTTCCGCCATATGTAAGTTTTGAGGCTTGCAGTGTGGAAATATCACACTCTGTCAAATTCGATACATTTTAGNACTCATGGATAACGAGNCTCAACGACAAAATATATAACGAGCATCGGAAAATGAAANACACAGACGACCCGGTTCTCCTAGCAAACAGAAAAAAAGTNTGNACGGACTGGCCCGCGGAGACGGCTTCCTGCTGAAGAATCGCCTACGGCAAGCCCACGATGCAAGAAACCCAGAAGTTCTGATGTTGCGGNCGAAGTATGAAACTNCTATTTCAANGGAACCTCAAGGTTGAGAACCACTGATTCATATCAATTAAAAATTTCAGGAAATAGAATCTTTGACCAATGATAAANGTTCAGCTGAACACAAGGCATTCATATTGTNGGAATCGAGTTCGTCAAACCCAGCGAAGGGAGAGCTATTGAAATCCATGAAAGCCACCTTCAAAAGTCGCCGGTCTGACATAGAAGCCTGCATGCCAACTGCTGAAATTCTTATGGAATATCCGCTTCTGAGAGAATCATATTGGGTAAGAAAAATATCATTTGCGATCATTATAAGCCAAGAGTTCGATATATTAGACAATAAGCTCAGCCCACTTCCGCATTGGCAATGTAATTAACCATTGCTTTGAAGAGGCCAAACACGATCGCTACTAAATACAGAGGCGTATACATGGATGCCTAACGTATTTCCTCGCAGATCGTGTAATACGTGTGAGGATAGCAATACCTCAATATTGTAGTTCACGATGGCATGACAGCAATTTCGTTTTGTCATATGTACAAACTTCAAATCGAGTCTTATGTAGTACTGATCATTTCCTACATCCTAGAATTATTTTGCACATAATTTCAAAATTCTGTGACTGCCAAGGCAC
>ATSW01011403.1:0-16246 GCA_000444245.1 Botryllus schlosseri
TAGACAAATAAAGATAGGGCCAGATGAAGTTGACCGATTCCGTATATGGAATCAGATTTTAAAAGGGTTAAGGAGAGGAATTGGTCTCGGCCCTATATCCCACCCCACAAGATTGCGATGCAATTGAAAGATAGGAAGGTGGTGCCGAAACGACATGCAGTACGGTAGTCTTTAAATCGGACGCCCATCTTGGCCTGGGTCCTCGGTGAAGTAAAGAGAAAGGCATTCGCAAGTAATATAGAAAATAATGTAGATAGACAAAATGAGGTGGCAGTGGCATGTGACGGACGGTGAGGTCGATAAATCAGATCGTGGTCCAGTAATCTCAAGCTCTGTCTAGTATGTTCATTCTCTTTCTCAACCACTGCATGGAACCTTCCAAATATCTGGTTGTATAGCTTTAAAGGCGACTAACAATCTCTATGTCTCATTCAATCCGATGCCTTTGGCCTGCTTTGTGTTGTTATTGTTGTGTTGAATGTTTTGCTAAATTGATACCCTTTTCAGTGTTTAAGTAAGCATTATGGATTATGGCTGACCAATTCCAACACACCGTTTTCATATTGGAGTATCATGTAGAACAATTGCAATGAATGGTAAAGCCGCAGATGGGATGAATCCCGCGTCGAAAACCACATCCGATGAATCGCTACTGCAAGCTGGGATATTTATCAGAGAGAAATGGAAGATAGTTAGTATTTTCATATTATTATTATTGAATGATTACGAATAGGCTACTTTAACTGCAATGAAACTGAACTCCCTTATGATGTTATATACTTCTGTTAAAGTTTGAATAGGGATGACACCATCGAGTGAAAGAGCCTTTGAGGTATTTCTGCAAATAAGAGCCATGCACACTGAATGAGAAGTGAAAGAAGATACGGTAGCATGACATTAGGGTGGAGTGAAAAAGTTGAAAATTTCATTTCAAGAAGTGGTCTTGATAGATGGTGCCAAATATAAAATGAAATAGGCCTACTTTCGTCATGATTTTGGGCTCATGCACCCTCTACGGGTCGTGCAAATTCACCGAACGGGCCGAAAATAGCTAATTTTGCAACATCTTGATAACCGCTTACACTATAGAAAGCTAGTTTTGCGTTTAAAAAATGTGGAAATAACATGTTTCCATCCCCTTGGTCTCAGCATACCAAGCTTAGGCTATAAGAAAGAATTTGTGGTATAGCCTACACAATTCTTTTTTATTCAATCCCGCAAACGTCTTTAAGGACTTTTTGCGGTTGCATCTAAAATGACTCGAGCTAATACGTTTTTTTACTGTTGCAGACTCGTAAGATTGGCGGAGGGGGCTTTGGTGAGTGTCAAATCCTTAAATCAATTTATTCGGTGCATATCGTAACTACTGACTAGTTCCAACCAATGTGGGTGTTTTTGATGAATCTGTGACACTTGTTGCAGATCAATATATTGACCTCGGTACTTTGCTTTGAGCACTAACATCGATCATCCTCCGAATTATTGACCCATAGGGAGTAGATATGTTAATTAATGGTCATAAGAGACTGCAAAGTGTGACTACTGATAATTAAATATGTGTAGATATGGTCTAAATGGTTATTACATTTTACTAGGTGATGTGAGAAAATTTATGTTACTTAATTCCATGATTGTTTTGAAGAATTTAACCTTGAGTTCCATTAAAACAATTGCTGATTGATTATTACTGAAGTAATCCAATTTCTTTTATATATCAAAATGATGAATTACCATTTATAGGTTTACTAACTTACTTTGACGGTTGTGGGAACAGCTTGCAATACCATATAATCAGACTAGCCTGTAATTTGTCCTTATTTTGAATCACTACTTGATTTGTCCATATCAGACCCACCAGCTGTAAAGGTTGCCCTCCCTTGACTTGTACTGATTCAACAAATAATCAGTAGGATGTACTACAGAATAATGAAACCTCCCTTCATTACTTTATACTTTTGTAGGCGAAATTTACGAGGCTCTGGATACCACAAATGGGGAGGCAGTGGCTGTCAAAGCTGAGTCTGCCAGACAGTCGAAACAGGTTTGGCTATTGCTGGTGTATTTGTAGTTATCTGCAAAGTCCAATGCCTGATATACAGGTCCTCAAAATGGAAGTTGCAGTCCTGAAGAACTTGCAAGATAAACAGCACATCTGCCGGTTTATTGCGTGTGGCCGAAATGAAATTTTCAACTATGTCGTGATGTCGCTAGTGGTGAGAGTATTTGCTTGTGCATTGTTTGGATTTTGAAGTTACCCCTGACAGAGTCTGATCCTTCTTGCCAAGTTGGCCGTTAACAAAATAGCTTGTAACGGGCACATAAAACATCCTGTGCTTTTGATTGAATCTGAAATTTTTTTGCTTCATTTTCATATTGCTAAAAGTACTTGTCTTATTTCTGGTGAGATCTAGATAAAGAGGCCCACTAGTGTAATACCAACATATTTCGGTTGAGGTTATGGCCTCAAACACTATCTAAGCTCACCATATCTTGTTTTGATTTGCAATGGCCTACTTATTTCTATCATATGCAAGCTCTTTGTACTTGCAAAATTGAACCGCACCACCTTTATTTTACTCGGCTTGAGCGGTTCCGATTAGCGATAGAAAGTAATCCCCAAGCTTAAAATTGAGGGTGCAACTTCTGGTGCTTTTTTTTCGGGTAGGAAACCTTTGTCAACTTGTCATATACTTGCAGGGTCGTAACCTCGCGGATTTGCGGCGTAGTCAGCCTCGCGGGATGTTCAGCATAAGCACGACCATCAGACTGGGATGCCAAATCCTCACTGCCATTGAAAGCATACATGCCATTGGATATTTGCACAGGTCTGAGTTTTGTACGGTGTTGAATTGTATTTCGATGTCGCCGAGATGATCGAAGGGAATATTTGAGTTGTTTAGAGCCTCGTCTAATTTTTAGTGACCAAGCGTTATGTTGCTGCATTAGGCCTATGGCAGTACTTTTTTGGCAACTCTGACCATGAAGCAGTCATTCAATTCCCTAATGTAAGTTGTGATTGTATGCTATATGTTGAGNGCATCTGTTTCAAATCCTACAATAAATATTGAGATTTGAGCTTGGCGATTTCGATTTGTATTATATTCAATTATAATTGAATTATGACNAACCTATGTATAAGTAGTATTATGCTCCTGGTTTGTGTGTCAGACTGACACAAGTGAGGACAATTAACAATGAGTAACAATAGTCAACAGCATATGAATGGTTGTGATGGTCATGCATGCTTATTGCTTATGGAGAGAGACAGATGCACAGATTGATCTTGTGCCTGAATGCTCAATTGAGATTGGGTGTTTTCTGAAACCTGGGCATCGGTGCGAATATAGTATANACCAGGTTTAATTANTACCTGCNAGATTATTTGGAGCTGGGATTTTACCAGACTTTGTACTCTGTTTTATCAAGTGCGCCTGATATGCTTGGGCATAAAATGGTAGCCTACTTCCTCTGCATCAATTTCAGAAATTTGCTGTCCCTCGAGAATGGTTTAAATCTGATTNTAAGTGAGCATGTTATTCCATTGGGGTTTGTNGAACTTTCCTGGAATTGTCCTGGCACATAATTGTAGCAGCAAGTTAGATGCAGCNACCAGACAGCTAAGCAAGCTAGAAAGCACAACTTTACTGTAACATTGGAATTTACTAATCCAAGACTTGTTAACGGACTTTTTATTGCTACAACATCAGCGTTTGTGACTATGATCCGCTGACGTTTGTGTTGATNCTGGATCATGGTGTGGCATTCGGAGATCTAATCATAGTTCACCAATGCTGTCTGAATGTTGGATTTGAGCTGGCATCATTTTGCGTTGGTGAAATAATGATAATCGCAAAGCATCTTATTTTGATGGTTAGCTGGCTTGGTTAGCNGGCGTCTGTGTCTCATAGACGCATACCGNTATTGCTTGCTAGTACAAAGTGTNCCACACGCTATCAGCCAACTAACGTCTTCTACGGGGATATTTTCATGAANAATTTCCTAACCACGTTTTCTACTACAAGTACGTGAGTGGCCTCATCCGCTATCGTGATCGTGTTTGCGGATTTACAGCTGCGGNGTGGTTTTTAACTGTGCTATCGCCAACAGGGATATCAAGCCATCGAATTTTGCCATGGGGAGAACCTCAGGATCCAATCGGACTGTGTTCATGTTCGATTTCGGTCTCTCAAGACAGTACACNAACTCCTCGGGGGAAGTNCGCGCGGTAACATTTGCAATTAATCTGGTGATCGAATCTGCGCTACTCCAACCCTTTTGTAGGCAAGACCTATCGCAGGTTTCAGAGGTACGGTAAGGTACGCCTCGTTGAACGCTCATCATAACCGCGAAATGGGAAGGCACGACGATTTGTGGTCCTTGCTTTATATGCTGGTGGAATTTGTGAACGGACAGTTGCCTTGGAGGAAAATCAAGGATAAGGAACAGGTGAGGTTNTGTGTGCTTTGAGATNAGGGGGATAAGGACTGCTCGAGTGCTTGTNATAGGTTGCCGGCTCTTGATATTTTGTAGTAGGCCTGCTCTNTTGGCGGCCTGACCTTGAGTTGTATGGTTCCAAAGCGCCGACACTGATTGCTGAATTAGTTTGCTTTTACTCGATCTGTTTACGTAAGTGACTTTATNGAATGGGGTCTATTTTTGTCCTTCTCGAACTTGAANACGACNTGCTTTAGATTTTTTNNTGNTTTCGGGGTATTTTTTGAGCTGATTGGGGGGATTTCTGTAAGTACANTTGTCACTGCGATTNTTGTTTTAATTTTAAATNNGAATCTACCAATCTATGCGTTCAGTTGTACTCGAGTAGAATTATACAGCACNGATTTTGCTTCTANTTCAGTAATTTTCATTGAGTAGCCTNCTTCCNTAAAATCTTGAATGCAGCTCAGACAGATTTGGTTACATTGAAATTGAATAGTATATTCANATTGNAATGAACCNGAATATTTTCGGNTGACACNCGTCAGNGGTAATCGTCNGNAACTANTAGAGANTTNAAAAGAACATCNTATATNAACAATCNTNTCACAAAATATGACGTCANCAGCATGAAATNTCGAATACGAGANCGTTNANTGTACTATTTTTAGATGATACANGAACTCTTTTTGTTGACACAGCCTNGGCTTGTGTATTTTGATAAAAGTCGACTCCAAGGCACATAAACGAGTACGTGACATCTGTCTTCTCGATAATTTTTCGCACAGGCGGGATTATCCAATTGGATATTGAAGTTCTGTACCTCCAAGAAGCTGTTTACATTCAAATTTATTGATTTGTTTTTTACCGCGCACTAATTTTTCTAGTCTTTTATTTGGCAATGGTTGTTTTCCAAATCTCTTGCGCTGTGACATTTTTTCGTCACTATTCGGCTAGGAAATACTTCTACATTGTTTTATTAACAGGTCGGTAATATGAAGGAAAAATACGACTATCGCCTCTTGTTAAAGCACATGCCGCACGAGTTTTTGGAGCTCTACCACGAACTGACCAGCCTGAGTTATTACAAAAAGCCAAATTACGCAGTAAGTTTGAGAGCGAGGTATCAATAGTACCTTCGCGGAATACGATTACAGCGAAACGTCTTGTACACGACCCATTTCCGCACCAGCTGGGATAATCTTGCTTCGAACGTTAAAATTTGTGGCGACACAGTTGAATTCTATAGCCATGAATCAATAATAGTCGGGTCGATGTTGAAAAATATAAAACAGCCATCCTCAGGTACTTCTTTAAAGACTAACTTGTATCAGTATAATCATATTAAAGCAAAGTCCTTTGTAAATGTGATGGTGTGACAATTTTCCCTTTTGTTTTTTTCATTTTGCAAACATTTGTACACTCATGCTAGTTAACGATGCCAACCGTGAGATATCGATTACTTCAAAACAAACCTACAAGACCAATTTTTCTTCCTGTTCATAGAGATACAATAGAGACAGCACGCCCTCATGTTCCTCTCCACACTCAATCCGTGTGCCAGGCATCTGATTTTGATTTGTAAGCCGCTGATACCAGTTTTCCGGATTGGGTCTTCGGCCTGAACCGAACGGGAATGGCACCCACGACTTCCGATCAAGGAACCGTACGCTCTACCGTTACGCTATCTCTTCTTCTTCATCCAGGCCATACGAGGACTGTTTCACGATATCATAGATCGTAAAAACATTCGAGAAACTGACCTGTTTGACTGGGAGAGAGGATCGGGTGAAGGNTCGCTCACAACCACCACGACGTCTACGCCTCCGCGTGGGGACAAGCAGACAGCAGGACCTGCCGGGTGAGTGCTACCCAGATGGTNGGCGATCTCTAAAGCTGGGNTGTCTTGTTCGTTTTCTCTGCGCTCAGCGATGTTGTAGACCTTGAACGAACGGATGTAGTTTAGCGGTATGGTGCAGTGTTTTGAGGAAAAAATGTTTNGCTGTGGGCTTGCNAGTCGAGAAGCGGAGAAACTNCAATTGCTTCATTGTATAGCATTGTTGANCGTGTAACATGGTGCTAGGCGTGTTCACGAAGGCAGTGTTTTGGGTGGATGTCAAGACGCGGTATTGTTGCAAGGCTCTATGTCATGGTTATTGTTGAAGATATGAAAAATGAACTTTTTGCATTTCGCTCTTATACTAAACTTACGTTGTATCCTCATGGTTAGTAACACTTGAATTCTCGGCTTCAAGCTTTAAAACTTAACTTTGAATCGATTCAGTCAGATTTGGTACTCGAGTTCTCTGGAAAAATGCGGCCGGTCTACGTCTCGCATTTCACATCCATCTTGCATTTGTGGTTCGAGACAGACGCATGCAGTAATTACTAAATTAACATTGCGTAAGGCAGGTAATTGATTTGTGATCTGTGCCGCCTCCTGCGCCCTTTACATCTGTTTCTCAGTTCTGCTGCCTGTAGCGCAACGCTGTGGCAAGCGTGATTTTCTCCCAAATTAGCCACGCTACCCCTATTCGCCATTCTTGAATAATTCATGTGTGGAAACAGACGGGAAGAGTATCTGCTAGTGCCGCCAAATACAGAGAGAGATGGTGCCATCATTTATGTTTATCCTACGCTTGATGCATTGGTAAAACGGCCTGCTGTTGTTTATCGGTATTTTCACATAAAGTGTCTGGTATTGATCGATGGTGGCAGTGTCTAGGCATTTTGTAGTATCAGCGGGATTTCACGGGATTTACGATGACATTGCAAGGTTGCAATAAACACAACTTTCAAGTCAATTTTCCGCTTTTATTGCTAAATACTGCTAACGCTACTAAGATATCCAACTACTTAATAATATTAATACATGATTTATAATTCAAATTTGTACCTCCATGTCCGTTGTGGTTTGTTTTTTGGTAGACGGTGTGGATTATTGACCTAGTTTGAGATGTCCCAATCCACATTTTAGGCAATGCATTCGATCAATTGCCATTCGTAGGCATTTAGTCAGCTGCCATGGAAAGAAAACCTTGGCTTGTGTCAGGGAATAATTTGATCATTCCTCTGTCCGTTCTAATCACTCTGAAATATTGGTTCTACCTAAATTTATGTTACATTTTGTTCTAGTATCATTCGAATCTTGATTCGGCGCAATTCAGCTTCGTTATTGTTAGCTATTCGCAACTCTTAACTTCTTACTTTTGTCCAGTATGGAGATCGTGTCCGGCGCGGTGGAAGCGGCCAATACTGATCATGAACTCGACGGTCCCGGCAATCTCATATTCGAAGACATTCGACCAACAGTTCCCGATCTGACTGCCCAGCCCAACAGAGCTCGTTCTCCTCCAAAGATACTGCAAGTAGGTGTTTCGTTAGGGAGATATTTAGTAGGTTGGTTTTACAACCCCAACTAAGGACTTTGACTAGAGCAGTGGTACCCCAAGTGGAAGCTAGCTACGAACTGTGCGATTGGGGCATCTGTGTTGAAAATTAGTTAACCAATAGCTATATTTGTGTAGTAGTAAGAGATATATAAGAAGATATATGTTGTTCACGGCCATGCAAGGCGCTTTCCATTTGAAATCGTCACCGATGCTTGTTGTCATGCTATATTGGATATTCAAATCTATCAGTCACATTAGCAGCATTATTAGCGTGCAGGGCGTATTGAACACACATTTATAAATGCCCGTACAACGGGAATAATGAATTTTTAGGAGCAATAATGCACCACAACGAAGAGAATTTGCCTTGCACGATTTTATTTCTTGATAATGTCTGTCCTGATATTTCTGCAGAGTTGTGTCTCTCAAATAACCTGTGTCGTGCTGCTTATGACGTTTCAGTTATATTGGCGGCGCACTTCATTATTGTATCGTTGTAGTACCCCTTGCTCACAAAATTTTACGTTGCGGTAATATGAGAGCCTGTTTCCAGGATCTGAATCCCCGAACTGGTGGGACCAATGCCAATCAAGGCAACCCTATCGCTGGCGGAAGTCCCAGACGAAAATTACCGGTGCCCAACACAAGTTTACTTCCAAAGAAAACCGTAAGTTTGCGCGATAAAGGCGTAGCAGTTCAATCTGATACAGCGATTGATTCTCTTTCATAAATATTTATGATTGATTGCGTTGGCCGGTTTTAATCAAGACTGTGTTGTACGCCTTCGATGGATCAATTTGGTAGGTAGTTCAATCCAAAATGTTCTCAACAATATATCGATTGGCATGCGTGATAAGTCTAACGACAAAAAGGTGCCTCTGAATCGATCTTCTTATGTTCGCGGCTATTGAAAAGTGTTCCGTTATTTCCCTAGGCTTTCCAAATGCGCCTTACAGCATGAGGTGCAGTGTACCCCCAAGCAAAAGTTTCGTCAAATTTCATGAGTTTTGAACTTCCGTTTTTGTGAGTCAAAATGTAGAACTGACTGGTGTAGCCTATCACACCATCGTAGCAAAAGTCGGAACTTAAACCTAATGGTCTGGGAACGGTGCAAACAAATACTGGGGATCACGTAATGCGTAATGTGTATGAAACGGAATTGAGTTTTGGGTTCGTCATTGTGTATTGTGGGAAAATAGTTATGATTTAAAACGGTAATTCTTAAACTGTGTGTCACGGCACGTTAGTGTGCCACCGCAGATTCTCAGGTTTGCTGCAAAAATTTTCGAAGTTTTGGAAAAGAACTGTATAAATATTTTGAAAAGTCCTGTAGACTAGCATACGCAACTTTTAATGCCACTTTAACTTCTTCAACAGCTCATAAGTAAGCACAAGTGACAATGAAATCAGTTATGTATTGCATTCAAATAAAGTAATCTTTCCGCAGAAGAGCAGATAGCCTAATTGATTTACGGAAATTGAAAGCAATTTCTTAAAAAGAAATTGGTTGATTTTTAGCTGTCTGCTAGCAAATCCTATTCCATTATCAGTGCAGAAATAATCAATATTGTGTCACAATTTGCATCTTCCTGGCTAGACGGACATGGATTTTCCTTTTGAGTGAAATTAAAAGCTATAAACAAAAGACTCGATTTCAACGCAAGTGGCTTTGTTTGCCATATCCAAAAATCCTTTTAAAATCTTGGGATGTTCATTACAAAATGCTGGTAAATTTGCGAACAATTCAGCTTCCTTTCTATTGTATATGTTCCGCTCATGTTTTCGGCCCGAGTGTGCCACAAGTGTTTTATAGAGTTCTTTCCTAGTGTGCCACAAGCCAAAAAAGTTTGGGGACCACTGATTTAGAAGAACGATATGTATGGTGTGTACTTTGCCCATTACCTGTGTAGTTGAACATGAGTTTGTCTGTTTTGTGAATTTTCAATCCACCGATTTAACTGCGGTGTCGACTTTCTATCTGTTCGTTGATGGTCATCTTCTGTACATCTACAGATACCAATCACTGCCGAAAATTTGCAAAGGATAAAGGTAGCTCCAGTCATAAAAGAAGAATTGCAACCGTTTGAAAAGGTTAGTTTGTCCGGTATTATGCTCCATTTAGTCCAGAGGTCTCAAACACGCGGCCCGCGGGCCGCATGCGGCCCGCCAGAGCATTTTGTGCGGCCCGCGACGACATTTTGGAATTTCAAGTATTCAACAATATATTCAAGTGCTATAAAACGTTTTTAGATATTAGAACTTATAGTTCAACCCAAAACTACTATAAAAATCACTGAAATCTCAAAAAACTTCACTATCACATCACTTTTAAAAGCTACCATGCGGCAGAAGATCAGCTATTACGTCACATTTCTAGTTAAAGATGATAAAACATGACGCGTTGATGATTCGTGACTGAAAATTGTGATTTGGTTTGGTGAGACCTTCTCGTAAAATTGCTCGATTTCAGATTGAGTGGGTGATTAAATAAAAATGACTCGAGTTAAGTCGGGTCAAACGTTAAAATCAGAGAAGGACTTGCGACTCGGAACGGTGACTTGGTAATCCTACGGACGCAACAATCTATGAAACTGCCATGGGGAATAGTAATATATCAAAAGGTCGTAGCTTGTGTTGCGTTGAGTATATAGCTATCTGATCAGGTCAGTATAGCAACCATTGGCATTCTGTGACCCCCGTGACGTATAGGTGGTTACATGCTGGGTGTTGTTTGTTCTCTTTATCCATGTTATTATCGATGGCGAGCAGGGTAGTAGTACGCTCTACAGCTGTAACACCAATGAATTCATCACCGATTGGACATTTCTATTCCTGGGGTCCTTAACCAGGGTCCGTAGACCCCATCGGGGTACGAAGCACCCAGCAGGGTGTACGAGATGCATTGTGGAATTTGGCCTATATGCTGTGGAATATTTCTTGGCCCATTGGTTCAACTGGAAAATAGTCTTCACGCTACGTGCGATTTTATGTGAACGGGCTTTCTGATTGCAATGTAGGTACCATCAGAAGTTGTGTTGAAAATGGACAGGGGCTACGAAAAATCTCATTGGAAGCACAAGGGGTACGGTCGCTAAAAAGGCTAAGAAGCAATGCTATTACTATGGCTTAATAATGATTATATTCAATTTCATTGATATATTCCAGTAATAATCGAAAGCAATATATGACGCTGATTTAATTTGACTTTGGCAATGACAGTAACAGTAGCTTATATACTTATCACCAGGATTAGGCTATACTGCTCAAATGCTCTGATATCAGATCAATCTTCAGTAGATTTTAAAGTATTCTACATAAAATTGTGGCACGTCAAAGGTCCACCGACAGTTTTACGATGTCATGATGCATCCTCTCGCCTGATGTCTCTAACACATTAATTAAAAAATTATGCCCGGCACAAAAACAATTTTATTCAAATATATGAACATGTGTTTTTTTTCCGTGTCAAGACTGAATAATACAATAATAAATTACATTTACACGATGTTTGTGGAATGCCTGTCCCGTCAAATAAGGCCTACTTGGAAATATACATTGAATATCCCTATTATTGAAGCTGCGGCCCGCGTCGTCATCAAAAACTGGGAAATTGGCCCGCGAGCACATTTGAGTTTGAGACCTCTGATTTAGTCAGTCTTCTACAGGATCGTCAGCTGGCTTTAAATTGAATCAGGGTAATTATTTTTGTGAGTAACACGCTCTGGCCTGGTAAGTCAAACTTGCATATGCTTTGAGTCCGTCAAAGCAGTCGCACGATTCCCAACTTTCGTCTGAAAGTTTCCTGACTGTGACATCAATGGATTTGAGGTCTTTAGCACGTTACTAGCTTTGATGCTTCCAATTGGAATTGCTCGTTCTGGTATTGAACTTCATTATTGCGCATTCATTGCAAATATTGTTAGACCAAGTAACTGTATTGGATTGATACTGGAATACTCTGTGCCAATTGCTGGATTTGGAATCGAATCCTTTAGGTCCACGAGTGTATCCAGCTCAAATGTTGATGACGAGAGGTGTGCGTATTTGCGTAATAGATTGTTGTCGACATTTTTCATAATGTTCAGGATTCCAAGCCAGTTCAAGAAAACGAAAATGTTCCACACGGTACGACGACTGTAGACGTAGCGAATGAGCGTTCGAACGAGGTTTCGAACAAGGTAAATATGCTGTTGTTGGGCTATGGCCCGCTTTGATTCAGGCTAGCTTTGGGGTCCCTAGGATGCGTTAATTGTGTGACGAATTGATTGGCTACGGTTTTGAATTACTTGTTTATCATCAACATTCAAAGGTCATTTCTACTTGAGATTTTGGTGAAATTGCGTCGCCGTGGTCAGCTTTATATTTCCTTGATTTAACTGTTTGTGAAGTATGGCAATGAAACAACAAACGCGAGCCTTGTGGATGCTCTTTAAATTTGCATTGAAACGTATGCTATGTAGATACGAAGTGGTACTTGGCCGATCTGTCCTGTGTCAATTTGAAAGTACAATCTGTTTGAAAAATCATGCTGTTGTTTTCGTCAACCATCTGGTCAAGAATAGTAGTCTTACACTAAAAATCTTCCGCATGCGCACTGTTGCGTGGTCTGCTGGGATGTGAAATAAGCCACTTACCTTTCGCAAGGCGATGGGTCGTTAGCGACTGAAAATTTTCGAGAGATTTAGGGATCAGAGTTATCTCCAGAGGTGGACAAAGTGGTCACTGTTGACACTCGAGTAGAAGTGGAAGTTATGTTGCAAATTTCTTCCCGAGTATAGAATAGTTTAATATCATAACTACTTTATCAATAAGTACTAATAGGTGAAACTTGAGTATCGTTACTTTGAAGAAGTAGTACTAGTTAGTTACAGACCACCGGTGGTTTTGTCGGCCTTCGGTCGAGGTCTAATTCGATTCGACTATTTTACTACTCACTCCACAAGCTACTTGAACGCGTTTTGTGACATTTACAGAAGGTACCGCCTCATATTTCATCCACGCCAAAGTCTCGTGACGACAACAACGTACAGCCAATTGTTCTTCCGACACCGGTTCTTGCCACCGAAGCAAAACGCCAAGATCATATCGAACAAAGCAAAGAACACGAGCAATTGCGGAGCGTACGCGAACAAAAACGTGACGAACCAAAGTCAAACGAAGTCGCGGATGTCCGATCAAACTCACGTCAACTGTGTCACGAAACTCGTAGCTATACAGCGCAGCGGAATACAGAAAATCGCGATAACGTAACGACCGCGTCGCAGACTGACGTACGCGAGCGAAATGACGAGTTTGAACGAGACATCTTGGAATTGAGAGACGGTTTAACGATTGAAAGCCGCTTGCCACAACCTACTCATCATTTTGCAAAATTTGACGCGAGAAAAAGTTTTCTTTCGGATTGTACTGAAATTAAAATTGACGATGACATAGTTTCCGGGCATGGGCCGGGCTCACCGGGACGTAATCCTGGTCCTGGGACGGTGGGTGAAGCTGTAACTTCTGAAGGTAAACCCCCAGACTTGGAAAGGAAGGGAGTTTGTGGAAGCCAAGACGCACATCGACCTGAGGATGACAGCAAAGGTAACATTAATTATTCATGCCGTCGTGTTTTTGTTTCGTGTCTCCCGTCTTTGGCCGGTGTGAGCTACGCGTTTTCCGTGTGTGCGGTTTGATTTTCTTGATATCTTGTGCTTTTCATGTGCTCGTTTTGGTGTTTTTATCAGGCGACAAGCGTGTTCTGGTTTGGTGGCCCGTCATCGTAATCCTGACGTAAGCCTAACCTATTCCCTAACTGAAACAGCGACCTGTGCATGCGTACATTGATTTACAGCAGAGGTCTCAAACACGCGGCCCGTATTTTGTGCGGCCCGCGACGACATTTTAGATTTTCATTAGTTTTACAATATATAAGAGCCACATATGTCTTTACAAGTTTAAAAGTGAAAATTCCTTCTTAAATTGCCTGGAAAGCCTGAAACTATTCTTCAAACTTCACTATCTGTGACGATGCAGTACAAGATTCACTATTTCGCCACATTTCTAATTCATGATGAGAAACCCGAACCCTTTTTACAGCATTATGCTTAGACGATTCGTGAGATGCTGACTCGATGGCCATATGATAATGACCCGAGTGGACTCGGAAGGCCGTGAATTAGTTGGAACCATGCACGCAACAAACTATATTCGCGTGTCATGGGAATAGTATAATATATCCGAAGGTCGCAGCTTGGTAATTCGCTAACTAAACAAGTAGGCTATAGTTATGGCAACCATTGGCAATATGTTAGTTACATCTTGGGTCGCTAAACCGTAGTGGTACGCTCCAACGATCTAACAACAATGGGTTGTTCCGCGTTCCGTCATTCCTCTATGACACATTCATTAATATGTTTATATTGTTATTTTTCTGCTCCAACATTCGAAGGTATTTGACCACGAGCTTAATAACCCACTCATCAGAACTATACCCGAATCCTGGATTGGGTCAAAATAGCCCCATGGGTTATCTCCACAACAAGAGCCAATTTGAAAAAACTAAGGTCATATTCGGAATCAGTGCCCTTCAGAACCCCTAAAACCACTCTTACTTTGTCTGCCTAAAAATATGCGTTGACCAGTGTTATCAATCTGTTGAAAAATTATAACGTGGTAGCTTTTATGATAACATTATATATTTGTCCGCTCACATGTCGTCTGTATCTTAAAATTAATATATATCAAGTACAATAACACTTCTACTCAAATAGTTATAAATGTGATGATTTTTGTCATGCCAGGCCTAAATTGATCCAAGAGTAAATCACATTTTTATGATGTGTCTTGAATGTCAGTCTGCTCGGCTCACTTTCAATATGACAATTTCATCCCGTCAAATAAGGCTCATTTGGAAAGACATGGAATACCCCTATTGATGCTGCGGCCCGCGGCGGCGTCAAAACTGGAAAATTGGCCCGTGAGCACATTTGAGTTTGAGACCTCTGATTTACAGACATACCTAGTATATCAAAATTCACCCTCACATTAGGTGAAGCATCATTTTCGAAGTTATTAATACAATTTTAATGTACTAATAGTCAATTTATGACATTTTCAAAGCCAAGTTCCGAATTCAACTTGTCGAATTCACGAACTGCTGTGTATCACTATGAATTCTCATACGATTCAGCCAAACTTTTATTTTCAAGATTTGCGTTCATAATAATAATAGTTATTACATGAACGTTGAATTCGTCATACGCCAAATTCACTGGTGACCTTTATCGGACAATGTCCAAATCTCCGAGTCTTTTGTTAAACCCGGTAAGGGCTACTCTAATTTTTTGGGTTCCGTAAATGATACGCTTTCGTTTACAGATGGGAAGGGGTCACTGTCTTCATCTCCCGATATGTTCGCTCCGAAGTGCAAGTTTAACGATGTGGCCAAGGCTTCCAAAGGTACGGCGTTACGCCAAAAGCTTTTCGCCTGTATGTTGCGGAAAGTAACTGAGCTGAGATTCACGTCTGAATGTTTTTTCTCTGACTTGAATCGATAGATGTTCAGTTTTGACTAGTTGAGAATTGAAACTGTGTGCTGCGCCATGAGTAATGAGTAGGGCTGGGCACAATGATTCGAGTACTCGAATCTGAATCGAGTATTAATTTTAATGATTCGAGTCGAGTAGTAAAATACGATTTTTTCGAGTACTGAAATTATAAGCTTCTCGCCACTGAAAGTTAATTTATCAACGAGAATTATAGTTTCGATACTAATTTTCACTGGTGAAGCCTTGAAACGTTGATTGGCGGTATCGTAGCATACGAAACGTATGGTACGAAGCTACGAAGGTTACTGGGCGTAGCACATTTCCGAAGTCTTGATTACACCAAGTGGAATGACATCGGTATGGTCGGAAAAATACCAAATTATCATTTATGAGATGGATAAAAGGCATTATATTCCTTGTGGGGGCATAAACGGTACACATTTGACCTTTGACGTATTACATTCTTTTATGACGTCATAATGAGTGATACTCGATTACTCGACTCGACTCGAAGCATATTACGTGATTCAGAATCGAATCACTCAGGTACTCGATTTTGCCCAGCCCTAGTAAGCAGTGCAAGGCAATAACTCCACGCAAGTACTTTGAAAAGCAGAAGTACTTCATTACTGACCAACTCAATTCGATTCAGTCGTCAAACGGAGTCACGGTGGGCGGAGTGTACACGAAAAAGGACGGCGGAAAGTTCCATTTCAACTTCAAAATCACCACCGACGAGACAGGCCGCGACGACTCCGAGACCCAGCACCCTAGGTCTTCCGGTGGCAGGTCCACGGCGTCCGTCAACGTGTCACTGACAGCGGACCGATCGGGTCACATCGTCCCGGCCGAGATGTCGACGCAGCATCGCCGCCACGACATGCAGTATTG
>ATSW01011404.1:0-13886 GCA_000444245.1 Botryllus schlosseri
TGCCATAGAATACAGGGTAAGTCTCATCATCTTGATTGTGGGTTTGATAAGAAACAGATACAATCGATGCATCAACTTTCTGCTATTTCAATGCGATCAGTCTTATGCACGACAGCTGACTATAGACGAGTATACTACTTTACCTTCTTTAACGCGAACCACATCGGTACGATAACTGCTAATCAGTTGGAAATATTCGTTCGATAACAATTGCTTGAATTACATTTACAAATCAATCGACTGCAGCGCAGCATACACTACACGAAGATGGTGTTCCTAGCACACGACTTCACCATGTTATCCAGATTTAATTTTCAGGTTGCGTGGGGGCGCGGGACGATGATAGAAAAAGGTCTCACATCAACAGTTGATTCCCTAATACCCGGGACGCAATACAACGTGTCAATCGCAGCTACGTTCAGTATTAGCAAGGGAGAGTGGACCACAAATCCAAAACCAGTTTCCTTCACGACAGGTAGAATGAAATGTTTTCGTGCGTCTTTCGCAGATTACGTGTTATGACATCGTTTGTCTTTGCAGCACCCGCGAATGTAACGGTCACACCGATAACGGTAATTCAAACAACTGCGGTCGACCTGTCGTGGAGTAGCATCATGAGTGCTGAGAAATACGAAGTCACTCTGAACGCACCGACCGGTGGTGATATCATCCGCACCAACTTTACAACAAACAGTGATAATATTCGAAATCTCATCCCCGGTACTTATTACAATGGATCTATAACCGCATTCAGTCTCTCCGGGAAGAGCTTTCCGAGCGATTTTAACTTCATTACAAGTAACATGAACGTTGAATCATAATTACAGTGATGTACGCTAAAACCGCTTTTATCGAATCCATTCAGAGCTCTTAAACGATACCCATAAGGCCAGCGTCACGGAAACTACTGTCAATTCAATCACAATACAATGGACTCCCGTTACCGCTGCAACTCATATCTTCGTGGTCGCCAATAAATCAAGCGATGGATTTTTGGTATTTGAAAAGCGGGTGTCGCCTGACGACACGAAAAAAATACTGACTGGCCTCTCGTGCGGTACTAGATATGACATCGCAGTAATTGCAACGAGCAATGCGGGCGCAAACCACAGTTTTAATGCTATACAAGCACAAACAGGTAAGGACTATACCGAAGACAGTAGTATAGCTATGTCGCCTCACAACTTCGTCTAGGGGTAAATGCAGACATTTTAACGCCGGCATTAGGGTGGAGTGAAAAATGAAAATTTTTGAATTTCAAAAAAGGGTCTTGATATGTGGTGCCAAATAGTAAACAAATAAATTCTATCATAATTTTGGGTTCGTACACCCTCTAGTGGTCGTGCAATTTCACCGAACGAGCCAAAAACAGCTAATTTCGCCATATCTTGATCATCACTTACACTAGAAAGTCAATTTTGGGCTTAAAAGATGCAGAAGCAACATGTTTCTATCTCACTTCCATAGAACTTACTCTTAAAAATGAACAGAAAAAAAGGTACAAGCAAATTTCTGATTTTATAGGTAAAATTAAGCACTGAAGCAGTGGGTAGGATGTCAAAAGCGTGTAGTCATTGATCTTATGACTGAGCAACATACCCTATCAATTAAAACCAATTTTCAAAACTTGCTCAAACAAATGAAACCCCCTCCAAGCATAAATAGGGCTCGGGCATCGAATAGAGACTGCTAAAACTGTATTTAAAACAGCGTCCATTGGTAGTGCAGCGTCACGATATCGGTAAGTTTATAACAACGGCCCTCAAGAGATTTCTTACCAAAATGCTGTCGTAGGGTTTGTATCATATTTGTCACAAAGCTCCTGAATGAAAGCATAAAAATTGAAAATACACATTCAAAACACAGACATCAATTCTATACTGAAAACAGAAAATTTTTGTAGCAGTATCATATGAGTATCAGTGTGCACAAACATTAAAATCATGTTTAGTATTGAAAGATTTCATCTGCTTTCAAGACTTCAGTTTTCGTCTGATTAGGCTATCTCTGCGTTTAAATCCTGAAACATGAGTAGATGCTTCAGTAACCACGTTTTAATGTCTTTCCACTGCCGGGTTGTGGCAAGGATAACTGAGCCTTAATGGTGATGATCTTAGGTTTTCCACCTCGTCATCTGACAAGGTCTTGATTGCAGGGGGCTGTTCAATATCTTTGTGGTTTAAGTTGACAATTTGGTGGAAAGATTAAGCTTTGATGTTGATAACTGGAATTTGGAAGAAACTGATGCTCAATGTCGCTTTAACGCAGAGCGAACGTTTGTAGTTGTATAATTGTCTATCCGACTCCAAGAAGGTTGCGTTTACAATTCGCTGCGTGTTTCTTCTTTCGTTCGACGGACCGGCTAACCACGCCGTACGGCCTTGTTGGCTGACGTACCACGAAGCCTGTCTATTGCAAACGGATTCGATGGATCACACTGACGAATATATTTTGTTTCCGTCTCCCCGACTTGTAACTTTATTGAATGTCACGTACGGTTCAAAATGCAATATATCTTTTTCGCAATTGGCGAAGTACATATGAATGTCTATCCACTTCCGAACCAGCAAAATCATGAATGTATATCGACCTCCGAACTAGCTAATAATCACGACTGTATATGTACGCTGTATTACATCCGTACATATATCATAACCACAACAGATTACATGCACCAAACATCGTACGATTTATACTTTGTTATCTACGTTCACACGACAAAATATACGACTCACGAAGGCCTTATCGGGTTTACCAACTCCTTATTGGATATCATTAAAATGGCATTATACCAATATACTTCGTTAAAAGTTCCCCCTTCCTAGCAAAAGAACTTGGTGTAAAAAAAAACGAATATATTGGTCAATATCTCATACCTAGGGTCATACAACATATGGACTGGGGCTAATCATAGGGACTGTAGTTAATCCTAGGGATTGGAGACAGGAAACGATTTTTATATGCAGGGGCAAAAGTAAACTAATGAAACGACATACCCTATTTTACATTACCACCGCGGAACGGCTCGCAATATCATAGTTCCGTCTTACGGGCACTGAATCTCATATCAACAATAGTCTTCAAGCAAAACAAAGAAATAAAATACATAATTTATCCAGCACCAAAAGCGGTACCACCGTTACATCCATGGTCACTACGCATGCAACAACAATATTATATCATCAATACAATAAAATGCATAATAATTAGCCCAACCTTGATATCATAGAGACATCCAAGATCTCATTGCTTGCAATAACATACCATCATAATACACAAATGCAGAACTAAAATATCAAAAGCACAAAACGGGGCAGCGGATACATTAAAGGTATCTTCGCATGCCAACAACAAAGTAATGAAAATGAATAATGAATATAAACAAAATGGGACATATACAATGTAATTCATAGACGAAACCAGTCTATATGCGCTGACGAATGCCATCAATGTGTATGCAAGGTCAACACCATAATTCATCCAGCAATCATGCTTCAAAACCCACAGAACATGCTATTCACTGTCGTCAATCACTTCTTCTTCTTCTACTTTCTCATTATTACTGTTAACCCGTCCAGCGGGAAAAGAAACCATTCCTACCAAATCCGTGTTGTTCGCGCGCAACAACAGAGGGCTTATGGCAACTCAACGACAATTCTGCCGTGACCATCTCAAATATGACGCACAGTTCCGTGAAGCATAAACGGGCCTACACGAGCCTAACAGTTTGATGTCAGCATTTATTACTAAAACGCATACTTCAGCAACGAGCTTCGGTGACCCCGCCTTACATTCTACAACGGGGAGTCACATGATGCAGCAAACCTGCATTTACATAATATATCAATGAACAAATCACGCCTTTCACTACGCATATCTTTACTCTACGCGATTCACAATCGATGAAGCAGCAATCCTGCGTTTACATAACATATTAATGCACAAGGCACCATTTTCATCACACGTATCTTTATTCTACGCGATTTAATGCAACACATAATCATTCAAATGTCTTGGTCTAACAATTCGTCTCCCTCTGGACGTATATCTTGGACCTGACTCGTTGAGAGTTCTGCCTTCATTACATGTTTGGGTCTTAGATTTGGATTCATGTCCATTATTATCGCGATCAACCTCCACAGGTAAGTTATCAGATATTCGCTCTCGANNCGCGTCACTNANACTACCCGGACAGTCGCTACCGCTGTCATCACNACTAGACGACACTACACACGCGTCNCCCGNANNTACCGCGGANTTTNGTACCACTTTGTCCGCATCAACGGGCGGAAACTGCNGCACAAAATCATCGAACATGTCGTTATCTACATCAAATGGNGGAAAGTAACAAACCTTCAGCCNGTCAATCGACACAGCCTTCTCCTTTCCCTTGATTAACAAGGTAAAGGCCTTNCCNGNTTGCGATCTCTCGATCACCCTGTACGGACCCACATACCAGAAATCAAACGCGGTCTTTTTACCTCTCTCGTTTTTTACATATACATGTGAACAAGCCATGAGATCCGGCGGAACGTATGCATTGACATTCGTCCTGATGTTGGACTTATTGAAATTCAAGTTTTCGAAAAATTCGCGCACATCACACAGTACCTCTGCTTGACTATTCTTGAACTTATTCGGGTCATACTCAAAATANGTTNCCGGCAAGCGCACATTTTCCCCATAGGTCATTTCCGCCGCGGANTAATCATATCCCTCTCGCACNGAGGCATATTCAATGACAAAATNACAAAAGGTAATAGCCGATNCCATGCTGCGGGATTATTAGCGCACCGCAAACCGCGCTTTATTCGTCGNATCCCCGTCTCGGAGATCGAATTCTGCTGTGGCGAAAGTGCCAACGAAAATGAATGNTTACATTCAAGNACCGACATNAACTTTTCCCATTCATACGATGTNAACACTGAGCCACGGTCGNACCTTATNACCATGGGTGCTCCNCGATCCTTTACAAAACCATNNATCAAAGCACGGATCACCGTGTCAGTATCTTGTCTTTTCATGGGGACTGCATTAGTGTAATTTGTTACACGATCAACGATGATAAGAAAATATCGATTACCATCTTCCGTTTCACGAAGCGGNCCAGCGATNTCAATTGAAATGTCNGCATTGCGATCACTACGTCGCGGCACATGCTTTAATGCGGAGCGTACATGACGAATAATTTTNCTTTTGTTACACATCGGACATGCCCTCACTGATTCTCGTAACCATTTGTCCATGTTAGGGAANACATAATGCCGTTTAGCCAATGCTAACGTCGCGCGCATNCCGGGGTGCGAAAGAGAATGTACATGTTCAAACAATTCNCGNCTCATATGACGTGGAACCCACACTCGTGGAATTACAGANAANTTCTNGGATTTATCGGTGGAATCAGGCACGTGACAAACAACGCCCGTCTCACACCCCANCAGTTTCAACTCTCTTAACTGCAANCCAGTCTCANNCAAAGTACGCTCNCGAAATTCTGCCAATTCCTTGTCNTNCNTNTGTGCNGCTGCAATACGCTTNATAAAATCAGNNTTCAANCCNTCTGGNACNANAAATTCATTAATCTCAACACGNGACAANCAATCNGAAACGGANTTGAAAATACCGCGGATACANGTAGTTTTGTTCACAAAGTAATTAATGTACTCAAGGTACCGAAACATAGCNGGGTCNGCACATTCCTTCGGATTGATAATCATCTTAGCCAANACCTGACTGTCNGTGACAAGGCTCACTGACCTGCCCATNCAAAAATCTCGAAAATGCTGCAGAGCCATGTATACAGCGTACGTCTCTCTCTTCACAGCTGACCATTTTCGCTGAGACTCAGTTAAACTCTTGCTGAAGAAAGCCAGAGGTACATATCTCCCATTCTGGTACTCATTGATTACTGCGCCCAATGCAACTTGACTGGCATCTGTCACAAGCTGTATAGGTCCTTTGAATGTCGGAAAAGCCAATCTCGCTGCATCTATCAAAGCTTCTTTGATCTGCTCAAATGCATTCTGCGCCACACTGGACCATTTGAGCTTACTCCGAGCATCAGTTCCCTTCAATAAATCATAGAGCGGTTGCATAATAGACGAGCAATTCTTGATACTTCTCGAATAATAGTTGATCATGCCGATCATCCTTCTCACCTCACGAATAGTCTTTGGCACTGGAAATTTCACAATCGCCTCAACTCGTTTGGGATCTGGTCTGATGCCATCTTTGTCAATTAAAAACCCCAAAAATCGAACTGACTCTGCTCCGAACTTACACTTTTCAATAGACAACGAAAGGGACTCACTCTTCAATTTCTCAAAAATTACCCGCAACGTCTCCAAATGAGACTTCTCGTCAGGCGTCGCTACCACAATATCGTCACAATACAGAAAAGTATTAGGAATGTCCCCAAGCAACTCGTAAGCCAGTTTACACCATTGATCCCCACTGGACCGAAAACCGAACGGACACACATTGTACTGAAATTTACCGATTTCCTTAGCATAAAACGCTGTCAAATGGCGGTCTGACTCCGCCACTTCAATGTTGTGGTACGCGCTTGCTATGTCAAGAGTGGAAAATACCTTGGCCCCTGCCATTTGTGTACGCATCGACGCAATATTCGGTAATGGATAACACTGAGGAGCCACATGCGAATTCAAATAACGATAATCGATGCACAACCGCACACCGGGAGGTTTCCCCTCCACGTGACTTTGTTTTGGAACACACACGATCGGCGAGCAAAAATCCGAATCCGATTTTGAAATTACACCGCGCTCCAACATATCTTTAATCTGCCGCCGAACTTCTAACAAATACTGGGGTGGAATCGACCGTGGTTTCGGAGATTTTAAATAACCGAACGTCTTTATCCGCATGACATGTTTCAGTCGCGCCGTTTCACAGGTTGCCGGACCAAAATCTCCGGAAACTCTTTAAGTAACTCAGCGTATGGCGTGCGTTCACTCGCTCGTAAATTAGAAATCATGGAACCGCTGTCACTCAAGAAATTCAAACCATTTAATTTATCAAACGCATATGCCAAATACTCAAAATCAAAAGAATTAATACTTGGACCACTTGGATAGAAACCACTGCCATATAGTCATGAACTACGACCAACACATTTACGTTCACGATAGGCTGAAAAGCTCCGATCACCATATCGGTGATGATTCTGGCATACCCATTCAGTATTACTGCCACCTCGGGTACCAACGTTGCCGCCCCGATAATATCGCGTACCTCCGAGGTTTGACTGAGCCCTATTCTGCGTCATGGGAAAATGGTTCAAAGAGTTATCGCTATCATCACTTGGTTGCACTTTAACCTCATCCAATTTCAATTCCGCCATTTGCTTCTCCATCCTAGCAAGTTGCTTACTTATCGACTCGATGAACTGCGTATCTTCCTCAGCTCTAACAACCGCGCGCTCCTTTTCCGGTTTTGCCACACTTACTTCATTAGTTTGAATGGAGTTATTACCCGGATTCAACCCCCCATTAAACAGCTCAACCGCGCGCTGACACATTGTATCAAAATCATCTCTATAATGTCCACGTAATGCAAAAGCGATGTCGGGCCTGCAGTACTGCAAGAACATGTGGCGCTTGAACCCCGCAATATGCGGTGAATTATCGGCACCCGCACACTCAATAATCCGCGATCGCAAATCTCTGGGATTCATACCCGGAACTACCTCGGCATAAAAGTTATTCAACTTCTGATTAATCGGAACATCAAAACGGTCCAACAGAA
Source organism: Botryllus schlosseri (assembly GCA_000444245.1). Taxonomy (NCBI): domain Eukaryota; kingdom Metazoa; phylum Chordata; class Ascidiacea; order Stolidobranchia; family Styelidae; genus Botryllus; species Botryllus schlosseri. Next base: position 7,768 of record ATSW01011404.1, read on the forward strand.
CCTTTTTAAGCAAGTCGTAGCAATTACGATCATGTGGGCTAGGAATACTTCCATCGATAGCGGCGAAGTGTGCGTCATTCAAGTTCCTCAACAAGATTATATATTTAGCTTTTTGCGACCGTACATTTTCGCCCTCGAGCTGATGTTCTAGCATTCTGAAATACAGCGCCGGCTCCTGCTTGTTAAAAGGTCTATTGATAGTGATCTCGCGCCTTCTGCCTCTTCTTCTAACCACCGGTTCGCTGTCACTACTTTCCACTTCCATTTATGACAGTGAATAGCAATTGCTCATGCGAGAATTGAAAATGATTACCTTTTTCCGTTGTCCGTACACGCAAATGTCGTACTGCACACAGACGAATATTCCGGCAGAAACGCCAACTCAGACTTTATCACGAAATAGCGGCTATACCACTGAGAAAACAAAATTACAATAAGCAATATGGAATTCACACAAAATTACTATAAATTTCTAATTATAATTAACCTGTTCAACGGACATGAAAATTTCCCAAACAACACAATTTTTTTACCACATAGCTCGATACTCTGACATACTAAAACAATTAATTCCACAATAGACACAGCTCCATTAAACAACGCCGTCTCTGAAATTGAAATAAATGCAAAACCCTGTCCGGGAAAGCTACTTAACTTCAAATATGTTACAATCCTTCGTATCTTCTGCGCAGGCGCTCTTCGTTGCCACTTCTTCTTGCGAGAACGTCGCGATGACTTTTGTAAATTTCTTCGTGCGAGAACGTCGCGATTACTTTTGATGTCCGTCCTTGTCACTGATTGTTGATTGAACGTTCCCACCGTCGCCGTTTTGCAAGGCGAATCTTTATATTGATCGTTTCCGTGGTCCGTTGCTGTATTGCTCTTTCTCGCCGTCGTGCAAGGCGAATCTTTATACTGATTGTCTTCGGTCGGTCGGTCGGCCGGTCGGTCTTGATTGATTGAACGTCGGAAGGTCACCACTTTAACGCAGAGCGAACGTTTGTAGTTGTATAATTGTCTATCCGACTCCAAGAAGGTTGCGTATACAACTCACTGCGTGTTTCTTCTTTCGTTCGACGGACCGGCTAACCACGCCGTACGGCCTTGTTGGCTGACGTACCACGAAGCCTGTCTATTGCAAACGGATTCGATGGATCACACTGACGAATATATTTTGTTTCCGTCTCCCCGACTTGTAACTTTATTGAATGTCACGTACGGTTCAAAATGCAATATATCTTTTTCGCAATTGGCGAAGTACATATGAATGTCTATCCACTTCCGAACTAGCAAAATCATGAATGTATATCGACCTCCGAACTAGCTAATAATCACGACTGTATATGTACGCTGTATTACATCCGTACATATATCATAACCACAACAGATTACATGCACCAAACATCGTACGATTTATACTTTGTTATCTACGTTCACACGACAAAATATACGACTCACGAAGGCCTTATCGGGTTTACCAACTCCTTATTGGATATCATTAAAATGGCATTATACCAATATACTTCGTTAAAGTCGCTGTTTTTAGGTTTGGTGTCATTTATATATCTTCCTTCAAAATCATAATTGGAATTTGGTACGGTGTGGTTGTTCTGCGCATAGCTGTAATCTTGTTAACTGTAAATCTTCGGACGTTTCCCTCCTCGTCACCAAAGCATTCCCAGCAAAATATTTTCTGGATGTTCAAAATGAGCATTTCTTTGTAGCAAAGATAGTGCAAGGGAGTGAATTCGGGTATCAGTCAGCTTTGTGACACGGGAAACTATATTGTGGAAATTTTTAGCACCAACTACAATGGAATTGTGCATTTTTATTTCAAACCATAACGGAAAATAGACCTCCATGCAAAATTGAGCAAGACAGTTCAGATTTCACGATGAACGACTCTGTCCCACATAGTACTTTGAAACGTAAGATGCGAGAGTCAACCATATTGATTGAACGACGGGCCCAGCCTCTAAATATTGCAGATCTGGTTATAATTGACGACTTTGAAGGAGGATATATATATGAAACCAAACCCTAAAGCAGCAACATTGACACCAGCATCAGATTCTTCCAAATTCCAGTTATCAACATCAAGGCTTAATCTTTCCACCAAATTGTCAATTAAAACCTCAAAAATATAGAACAGCCGCCTGGATCGCAATCAAGACCTTGTCTGATCACGAGCTGGGAAACCTATGATCATCACCATTACGGCACAGTTATCCTTGCCACAACCAGACAGTGGAAAGACATGTGACAGTGGTGACATAGGCATATGCTCAATGTTTCAGGATTTAAACGTAGAGATAGCCTAATCAGACGAAAACTGAAGTCTTGAAAGCAGATGAAATCTTTCAATACTAAACATGATTTTAATGTTTGTGCACACTGATACTCATATGATACTGCTACAAAAATTTTCTGTTTCCAGTATAGAATGATGTTTGTGTTTTGAATGTGTATTTTCAATTTTTGTGCTTTCATTCAGGAGCTTTGTGACAAATATGATACAAACCATACGACAGCATTTTGGTAAGAAATCTCATGAGGGCCGTTGTTATAAACTTACCAATATCGCGACGCTGCACTACCAATGGACGCTGTTTTAAATACAGTTTTAGCAGTCTCTATTCGATGCCCGAGCCCTATTTATGCTTGGAGGGGGTTTCATTCGTTTGAGCAAGTTTTGAAAAGTGGTTCTAATTGATAGGGTATGTTGCTCAGTCATAAGATCAATCACTACACGCTTTTGACATCCTACCCACTGCTTCAGTGCATGCTTAATTTTACCTATAAAATCAGAAATTTGCTTGTAACTTTTTTTCTGTTCATTTTTAAGAGTAAGTTCTATGGAAGTGAGATAGAAACATGTTGCTTCTGCATCTTTTAAGCCCAAAACTGACTTTCTAGTGTAAGTGATGATCAAGATATGGCAAAATTAGCTGTTTTGGCTAGTTCGGTGAAATTGCACGACCACTAGAGGGTGTACGAACCCCAAATTATGATAGAATTTATTTGTTTTCTATTTGGCACCACATATCAAGACCCTTTTTTGAAATTCAAAAATTTTCATTTTCCACTCCACCCTAGCCGGCATATCTAACATAAAGTTCGAGCGACGGATTCGGGCTACAATACTAAGTAACTGTAAAATGCTAATATCATATTGTAGATTTTGATGAAAGGCTTGGATTACAAGTACTCCCAGGTAAATATACTGCCCCATGATAACCAATTCACAGACAATCTTGTGTCTTCAATCATGTCACGGTTAGAAACACATTTATGATATAACTGGACAGGGGACACTAAAATACACAACCATTTCAAGCTACTTATTGAGTAAGGTACCACTTATACTTCTACTATAAATGAGTATAGTGATGCTGATTACTGCTACCACCTCTGATTAGGTTATGACATCTAGTATACTCGGAGCAGCTTTGTGATTCTACTGTGATGTGGACCAAATTTCTCTAAATATATATTTTGTCAATGTTTACCATCCTTTTGATTTACTTTATATAAACGCGCATATATACAGTCAATACATTGGTGGAACATACTTTATGCAACTTCACCTTAATTTCAGAATTGTTGGGTCTAAACGAATCGGTTCAAATTTACAACATCACCTCCACAAGCTTCTCAGTGAACTGGACCAAAATCGAGGCGGATGTCAAGCACAATATCACAGTTCTAGAAAAAACTGGCAATATTCACGGTAAAACGACGGAAACAGGGAATTCGGCTTACTTCTCTGGACTTCCGAGTGGAACTGAATTCAATGTCACGGTCATTTATTTTGACAAGCTTGGCAACAATGAATCGATATCTGGATATGGAACAACGCGTAAGAAATTACTGAATACTGTTTGCAGAATACACTGTATTGTTCAACGGACCTACCGAAGCTGATGCTAAAAGCTTATCACTCAAGTTAATAATCCTGAATTTAATTCATTATTTACAAATGTATTGGACTTGGGAATTTTTTCGCGCTTCGAGCAAATTAAATGTCACTGGAGATATTTCTTCACATTAATATGGGTAACCCTCTTTCAAAACGAAGTACTAGAAGATAAAAAAAAACACGTGTGATTCACAGAAATGATTTTAATCGTATTCGCAATTAGGATAAAACGGTACAAATATATCCCGAGGCGGTTGGCGACCATTGGACTGCTTTTAATCTACAGGTGTTCAACCTTTCTGGGGCGGGGCTATTACACGCTAGCATTTCGGCGCTGGTCATGTCCGCCCAACAAAATACTTCACGAAGTGCGATGCTGAATGATTGGCCCCAAAACGCCACACCGTGTCAGACAAAACCTACGATGTTGATATGTCCAGACGCCGAAATGGCTATGTTCAAATCTTTTTAATACTGCAGCCTCAGTCCGCGGTACGAATTCATTCCGCAGAAGTAAATAATGCACCCCTGAAGAATGAGAATTGGGAATGGTTGTGAATTCCACGTTATCGATTTTGAATAACACTTGTCAACACTTATTTTAGGTGAAGTAGGAGTGGTTTTGGGGGTCACGAAGGGCACTATTTCGGAATATGACCTTGTTTTTTCAGATTGGCTTTGTTTTGAAGATAACCTTAGGGCTGATTTTGACTTAAATCTCATTCTTTCGCTGTATGGACTGATTAAAATACATCTCAGTCGTGTTTTAAAGTTCAGAAATGCATACTACTTCTTATTTTTATGTACTGATGACTGTTTTGAAACAAAATACAGTAACGCCATCATATTTACGGGTATGAGATTTATCCTGGTTGAAGACTTTTTCAGATATCATGTACTGTACATAAATGAACTCCAATTATATATGTACGTATCTGATGTCTGATGATGATTAACACCCAACATAGCCGACGTACTCCATGGGATGGTTGGAACCCTCAAGATAGTCGTAGCAGCAGCTATAGAAGGCTATGTAGATATTTCGTCAAAGGAGCAAAGTTTACCCTATGTTTTGAATTGTCAATGCCAATCCCCTATGACGTCACGATTGCATACTCTTGACGTCATTGCTTAAAAAAACACTAAAAACATGTTGTAAACAAGGGCGTTGTTTTAAACATGTATGATTTAAATTGATGTTTGTTTTAAATGCAACTCCATCACTATGGGTAAACCCACTCCCAAACATAGAAATATATTAATGTAAAAATATGATTGAGTCTAATTGTATTCGCAATTATGAAAGTCTATGACAATTATGATACAAAAATAATAGAGTCGGTAATTTCCACCCAGCATCATCGCAACTGAAATACATACGGCAAAAAGGTCGGCGGTGATAAATCCTGACCTAAGGAAGGTAAATATGCTTCGTGTGAAGAAAATATGTCTAGTGATATTTACGAACATACGATTGAAAATGATTGCGCTCTTTCAGAGCTGTATGTATACTGCTATATATGGGGCAAAATACGCTTCGGATTTCAAATATAAGTGAAGCGGCTACAAACGTTATTTTATTCAAATCGTAACTATAAATCAGTGGTTCTTAACCTTGCCCCCAGCGCCCCCAAAGGTCGCTGGCGATTTTGAAGGGGGCGGAAACGCTCAGGGGGCGATATGGGGGGCGCTGGAGACAATGGCTTCGCAGTTGATGATGTGGTGGTAGGACATATCCTTAATGAGTATTCAGAGCAAATTAACACCGCAAACCTCGTTATATATAGCCTTCAAAATACATATAGGTTTAATTGTCCATGGGCGCCTAAATGACTGTCACCGAATGTTCCTGTCTCGGCAATCTTAACCCCAGAAGACGAATTCCATCTGGCAGGGAAAAATTATATGCCAGTGAAGAAATATCAATTTGAAATCGTGTGCGTCTTTTAGTTTAGTGCGATTGGGCGACAGGGAAATTCCTGTTGGGCGATATCCCTGTTGGGCGATTCTATATTTTTTGATATAGCAGACAGGAGGTCACGAAATAGCATCATGCAACGAAGTCATACCAACGGGGTTCGCCCGCCCGAATATGTTTAATTATTAGTTACGGGCCCCACAGTTTCCAAGACACCTCACAATGTTCGTTCTAAGTTTTGATGAGTCTGCGCACACTCAACAACTCACTGCGCTGACCCTT
>ATSW01011410.1:0-14362 GCA_000444245.1 Botryllus schlosseri
AAGATCGTTGTTTAAATGTTAATGCATTTCGATTACCGAGTTGCTGTACAATAGAGATGAATCTACATTAGACCGTGCTGTGTACTTCGATTAAAACCACATGTAAATCTATTCGCACAACTCGATGATGCTGATGTAGTGTTACTAAAATAAATTATTACCTATTTACACAACATAAAAATAACAATTCATGTCGTAGTAAGTAAGCTTCTTGAACTCGTGCTTGATGAAAACGANTGGNGACAAGTATGCNTTTGTGTTTGAGTGAAAAANAATTATTTAGAGATAGTGACAGTTTGTGACCAACGAATGCAAATCGATCATGNTATTACAATATACGCTTTCGTCAACATAACGACTTGGTGCAGGAGAAACACTTTAACGTTTTTTCAATAACCAGAATCTTGAAACNTGTTGCTTGTGTGATTTACAGCTGGTGCACAAAGGTTAGCGACGTTTTTTAATATAGTTCCACTTTCTAGTTGTTTTGATGTGAGGCTCGGTGCTTCTCGTTAGTAAAGTAAATTGTTTTGTGCGTTAGATTTGTGGTAAGTAAGTCGAATACATACTCTTTTGTGGAAGTAACTGTATTACTGCAATATCATTGGTAGNTCTCTGAAGCAGTCACCGTGGTTTTAATTTTGAAAGATGTCGCGATGTCGGTATAATGTTTTCTAAAAGTCAAACTCGGACGGATATCATGGNTATGTAGGACTTACGATAAACATTATACTTATACAACTTTGTTACAAGAACTATGATATTTCTGTAAGTGCTATAGTCGTGTGTTGGATTATTTGAATATTTAGATACGTAACCATTCGTNTGAAAAANTTCTTGTGACATCAGAAACAGTTTGTAGAGTCNAACCAACCATTNAGTTTCGTAGTGTGAGGATATCGAGTAAAGTNGATTACTTTGTGTGATGTAAATATCCTTCGTACTTTTGTAAGAGTTGTGNGGATGATCATTCGTATCCTACAAAGTAACTAGTTGATACAACAAAATATTGAATGTGCGCTAACACATTGAGTCCATAATCCAAGAGAGTGAAAATTGTGTACTCTTAGACTAACATAACTCGTATCCAGCAAAACGATAGACACCAAAGGTTCGATGGAGTTTAAATCTAGATTGTATTAAGCGAAGTGATGAGTATCTCCAGTAATAAAGTCGAAACGACCAAAACAAATTTTCTGTGTCTTGTAAATAACTATTTGGTATGATATTACTTGAGTGTGTGACAATTCGTATCCGTCGAGGTTGAATGTTTAGCCATATCGAGATGAATCCAGATCACATGAAGTATACATTAATCACAATAGAATCGACGAGAATGTTAACCACGTAGAGTGTGTTTGTTTAAAAGTTATCTCCAATACGGTTACTTCGATCGGTATTAATTCCATGTCATACAAAAACATGTAACCTTTGTACAGTTTCGTAGTACGGGAATATCGAGTGAAGTTGATTATTTTTGTGTGACGAAAATATCTTGTATTGATATTGGACACTGGTTTCGTTACCCAAGTGAGTGAAAATTGTTCTTGGCTGGACAGATATGATTAGTATTTAGAAAAAACGACTCACACCGATTAAGCGACGCTGTTTCCTATCCAATGACTGAGTGAAATTTCTCAGGGGTTTGATTTACCGAGTTAATTGTCGGCGATTCAATCACATACAAGTATATGGTCTTTTAGTGACTGATTATTGTGACGACATTTACTTTGACGAATGGCAATGGAAAAATGTCCAATTTCTCTGATCGTGTGCGTTGCACAAATAGTTCTAGTATGTAATCAGTGAACGTCATGTAAATTGACAACGACTCTCAGTAGTTTGGTTAGATGATGGAGGTTCAAATCGATATCGCTACTACGAACAGCAATACAAACACATTTTTGTAGATTTCAGTGTAGCGCACATTTCGATTTTATTAATGCTGAGAGGTTTCTGTATTACTCAAGTATAGTTGACTAGGTGGTGCCTGGCAAACATATTCCAATTTACTTTTGTAATGATCAAAGTGAGTGTGAAATGATGCGAACGGATTAAGCATTAATCAAATGGTGGTATGTCAATTCACCTAGTGTGATATCTTGACACCAGGTAATGCGCGAAAGTGTTTCAATTCTCACCGACAATAAAGTATTGCACCGGTTATTGTTCAACAAAGGAAATTGTTGTATCATCTTTAGTCTTGTTTACTGCAGACAATTACATTTGTAAAATATTTCCTGATATCCACAATACTCTGCGCGGTTTGTACCAAGGCTGAATAATTTTCCAATCGAGAACATTTTAGACACACATAGTTTACAACTCAATATGTTAATAACAATGGTACTGAAAAGTTTGTTGCTGTCACAATAATCTTTACCACAACGCCGGGTCTAATTAACGCAAATAATTTAATAGTCAAGTCATGATCAACTATTACATATGTCAAATCAATGTGTCAATCCTTATGTTCACATCATGATAATTTTCAATATAACACCTGCGTTCGATTGTAAGAAATGAATTCTCATCATGTTGGGCAGACATTCAAATCTCGCATACTCAAACATATTATGTTAATCTCAAGTCGCGGGCACCGAGAAGTAATTACTTTTATCTTACAAAATATACCGCATAGTAATTTCTTTGTCTTACAGAATAGTAACGACTTTTCAAGTTGAATAAAAAAGACATGTAGGGATATGAATACAACCAGGCTTGTTATGGATTTTAGGTTTTAGTGCTTGTATGGATTCGTGTATGTTTGGCTGTTTTTCATGTTGATACTGTTGAGTTGGTCGGTTAACGGATTTACTTGCCAATGTTTTCGTGGTTGGTTCTTTGAATATGGTAAGATGGTCAGATGTCGAGACGTAATACTATTTCCGTTAACTCAATTACAACAAAACATAACCAGCATTCAAATAATCCGTAAGCTACAAGTGGATTTAAAACTTGATGCTGTTTTGTGGTTAACTCAAGTCAGTGGTCATATTTGTGTTGATTTCAGGAATGATCATGACGAGTTGGTCGGGTAAATTAGTGGTAGTAACTATGACCGTACAGAGTTGCTGACATTCAAACATCTTTTACGCTCTAATATACGTATTTTATTGTGATAAATTATTTCTCAGTTATTGTTCAGACATTCAAATCTCGTATACTCAAAATATAATATGTTTATGTCAAGTCATTTATGTGTCGATTAGTAAATAGCTTACTTTGTCTTCAGAATAGTAACGACCTTTACAATTGAATAAAAAAGACCGATCATATGAATACAACCAGAATGAATTAATTCAAATTTGTGAGTTGCAGTGGTATAATCAAGTAAGTGAAAACTAGATTTTGAACACTTGTTAATGTTGTAAATAATTCTTTTGAGTATGGTAAGATGTTAAAAATGTCTCTTTGACAAACGGAAAGCGGATCGCGAATAGAGTTGCAATGTTCCATTACTTGTTTCGAATCAATGTGCGTATAATATCAATATGGGACTGTGGGAAAGTTGATAGCCATGTTTGTCAATCCTATTTCAATTCACACTACACCAAAGTCAAAATATTTCGTTTCGGATTATCTCAATTTACCTAGTACATCCCGCGAATGGATTCCGACCCATGCTATAACTAGATCGCTATGTCTGATGCATTATCCCGTCAGCGACGTACGGTTTTACAATTATTTCACACCTTTTCGAATAAGCGTCAACTTCGCAAAGGATTAGGGTGGGATCAGAAATAAGTGAGAATTTGTCGGTATTCGAATCATCGTCTGTGACGGCTCTGTTATTCGTTACTTATTAAATTTTACCAGTGAAATCCAGTTCCGTGACATACTGATTATCAAAATATTACATTGTGGCGATTGGAATGTATGTAACAACAAGTTGCGAGGGATGGCTATGTCTTAGGTGTTATCTCGTGAGCGATCGTGGGATTTGCAACCTATTTCACACCTTTTTGAAGTGTTAGTTTGTGAACGCGGCTATTGTTGGTATCGCCGTCTACGCGGGCTCTGTGGTAAACTAATTACCAAAATATTACATTGTCAACGATCGGCATGTATGTAACAGCGAGTCGCGAGCGATGGTTATGTCTTAGGTATTATCTTGTGAGCGATCGCGGGATTTTACCAATATTTCACACCTTGTTGGAGTGTTAGTTTGTGAACGCGGTTATTGTTGGTATTCGAATCGCCATCTACGCCGGTTCTGTGGTAAACTAAATACCAAAACATTACCATGCGATTGATTCCTAGATTTAGCAAACTATTTCACACCCCTTTTTGGTGAAAGTACGACATGCCGCCCGCAGTCTATAAACGAAAGTACGAATCATCGCCGCACCCATAAGAATAACGATATATTAAAGTCGCACTCACCGTAAACGTTGGGATTACTTCAAATTGGTCATATATAATAATTTGAGGTATACACATTAACTAAGAGTCAATCACGTGACTATTTACTATACCTAATACATATTCAACACAGCGCGAGAGATGCCTATACCAAAAAGTACGAATCACGACCCCGAGTTTCCAATACGAGTCACCGCCACAGCCTATACCCAAAAGTACGAATCACGACCCCGAGTTTTCAATACGAGTCACCGCCGCAGCCTATACCCAAAAGTACGAATCATGACCGCGTCCATAAGAACCCATTACGAATCACGGCCGAGAGGGGGGTCTGAAAGTACGAGTCACCACCCCCGGTTTTCAATACGAGTCACCACCCCGTCCATAAGCCACCATTGCAGGTCACGAGCGATTATATTAACTACTGTCGAGAATGTTTGGGACCTTTCGGAATATTTAGGATTGATACGAAATCGATTAATGGGGGAAGTGCACATCATCTCGAGATTTATGAGATTAGAATAAGGGGGCAGTGTTCAATATGCTCTTAGACATGTTTAACATTGAAATATTTATCAGTGTTTTCCGTCAAATAGGCCTACGCGGTGTTACACCTACACTGGAAACATATATGGCCTGTTCCAGGGACCTAATCTGTTGATGCGATCCGTATATATTCGTGAGACCTAATATATAAAATAGAGAATAAGAAATGAATTTGACGTATTGTTATCTACACTGTTGGTGCTACGCGATGTCACCTAACAACAACATTGCTTATATAACTCCATAGAACCGAACTAATGATTATAACTACCAACACGACTAAAATCAATTCATTTATCAACGACAGAAATTTCCTAACATCTCACGGATAGAGGTTATTCAGGTGGTGACATTTTATATGAGTCTGATGAGGTGATAATGGACGTGTCTGCTAGTGGCTGGCATCTAGCTTGACTCCGTTTTATTTGTGATGCTGCCGACCTGTCGACAATTATAAAAAATTAATTAACATGACATATTTATGAATAATTCTTGTCATAGAAATATATCACGGATTGATATTTTCACATACACTGATATTTCGTATGTGCGATTATGAGGGAAAATCGCGTATGGAATGTCAACTATTGGCCGGTGTTAAGCCTGAATCTGTCTTATTTGTGATGCTGACGATATATTGTAAATCACGAACAATGAGTTAGCATAGCAGTTCTTCTTTGATGAAATAGTCGTTGTGCCGGCAGTTCATTAAACTTTACGACATACGCTTCATTATTCATTCTACTTCGAGGCGCGAAAATTGAGTTAGTATTCTGAATCAAATATTGAATGTGAAGTGAAATATACATTCAAAAAGGCGTTGTATCGCTCATGCATAGGCTACATGGAACTGCTTAAAATGGGCGGGTAACAGTATAGCTCAAGTCTGTAATTATCATCCGTAACAGACGTTCGAATACGAAACCTCCAGAAGTTGGAACAAATTTATGATTCAATACAGTCAATACACAACCCATCTAAACATCCGTGAGAGTCAATTTGAGCCTGCTCCTGTTGACGAGTAATACAAAGGCATCAGCTGTATTCGCTCTATTCAAATCATACAATATGGTCGTCGAAGGGGAGCACTGCAGAATGACCGCACTGAACAGTCTACGGAACAGTAACAGTAAGGAACGAAAGCTGTAAGCTATGTTCGTTTTGCGGTAATAGATTTGTGACGTAGCAACGTGCAGTATCGCGAACAATCTGAACATACACTATAGATACAGCGATTTTTAGTTGACACCGATTTCTTGATGACTTGAAATTGAATCGTAAATTTTGCTCCAAGTCACGAGTTAATCCACATTTGTGAAACGCCGAGTCAAGTCAAGTCAAGTCATACGAAAAAGTTGACTGCTGAAGTCCGACCAGATTCAAGTCATGGCTCGAGTCATCCCAACACTGGCGCTAACATGCTCATACATATTACCTTCAACAGTTAGCCGGTGACAATTTAGTCCCGATATGATTTTCCACCACAAAGTACTGGCATAAACTCCACATATGTACCGTTTTGAATACCATGACCAGCTGACTTGACGAACTGATGGTCGCATCGTTGGCCACCATTTTATCGCAATTACTTTCTCGCATCTGGAAATAAACTTCTGTCTGTCTGTCTGTCTGTCTGCAATCTGAGCCCCATCGTGCAAATGCGAAAAGTAGAGGAATGTGACGGCTTCATAAAGAAATACCAAGTTGGAATCGTATGCGTTTCAGGAAGGACGGTTTTTACAGTGTGTTTGGGCAAATCCAATATATTTTGGCTCTCCCTATAATCCTGATAGGAGGTCAAGAAATAACAACATGCAACAAAGTGATTTTAACAAAACTGAATGCTTTGTTTCGCCGATAGCAGACGATTTATGTAAACGTAAGACCTCGGTATAGCTTCCACACCCTATTTAACGTTTAGCACTTATAATTGAATATAACTTTATTTGTTACAAACAGTGCAACAACCAAAGTGATATTCGATTATAAGTGGACGTTAAATATGGTTTAGAAACTACCAAGGTCTTACGCCTAAGAAAATTGTGAGATGCATCATCAGTAATTTTGTGACCCAAATCTTCGAGGACACCCCCTTGATTAGCACTACCAGTTAATCTGATCACGTGGGCTGAGAGCGGATAAATATTTGACAGTATCACATGTGAAACTACTAATATTATTCACGAAATTCATTCATGAGGTTGAAAATATTTTCGTAACTATAATACGAATCCTAATAAACTTTTCTAACAACACTCGAGATTTAGGTGCTTATATAGTAAGCCTGTGTCGGTGTTCTGCTTCTACAATTGGAAACTTTTAAAGGAAAGGTATATCTTCAGAAAACAGTGATGACACAGAACACCATCAGGTCTCTCCGCGGTGCGAAGTTCCCGATAGCAAATTTAACTTGAGTATTTGTCGTCCAGATGGAACGTGATGATTTTCCGCTGGAATGCAGCCGTATGCGATAAAGTAATCGAAATGCGGCCGTGAATAGCAAAAGTTTGAACACCCCCGGATAAGGGAATCGGTCTATTATGTAGTCGGGGGTGTACGAGTTTTGAGTAAACATCAAAAGGGTATTCCACGACCAAAAAGGTTGCAGAGCATCATATTATTGTACATGTACATGCTAACTAGCGACGACTCGGAAAATATTATCCCACATTGCTGAAGTGGGTTGTATGTTAACTCAAACGTCACCTAATGTATCAATCAAATGCTATAATAATTCCACGAAATCAATATCTTCCGCCGTTTTGCTAACAAATTTGACGAGGACTCGGCTAGACTGGACAGATATTATCTTAAAAATAAGTTATACAGTAGCCAACACTCAAATCGAACGGATTTGGTTTTTTATGATACAGGACCAAAGGGGGTCCTCCGAGCACACTTTTAAAAAAGTCAAGAAAGAGGACAAATCCTCTTGAAAGAGGACGAATGGTAACCCTCTGATACAATAAGGATATAAAATCAAAAAAGATCCCGTGTACCTGATAAATTTTTATATTAGCCATCGATGCATTCTTCGTATCAATTCGGTGACTTCCTTCATGTAGTTTGTTTTGATGTTGCTATTGTCTGATTGCAGGCAAAACTCACAGAATAGAGTCATCAAAAATTCACAAACTGAAAGCTGAATAAACGGATAAAATTTCCGAGCAATTATTTCTTGAAATTGGCTGGGCGCATGCTTGTTTAGTGTTGAATATCCTTTTATGCAGCCAGCGCCATGCGGAGAGCGGTCCAAAGTTGAAATGCAAAGAATCTTAACCAACGACGTAAGAATTACGGAAAAATTGTGATGAATAAGGTTCACAGTGCAAGACCTACCAAGGTTCGTTTGTGAACAAGAACCTCCAAATTTCAGATTTTCACACGCTAAAGGCGAACGTGAACCTCACGTTCACACCATCACTGGTAAATCCCAACCGTGTGGACGAGCCTATTCATTTAATCCTGATAGCAGCGAGGCGTGCACTCCGCATTTCCAAGACGACGAGATGCTCCTGGATACTTTATTGTCGAGCACCAGAATCATGTCACAAATTATAGTCATTATGAAGATAACCAAGTGTGTCGCTGGTGAAAATTCGCAGGAATTCAACCCCGCTGATGCGAGCCGTTACTATATCATTTCCGCTGGGAATTCGTTCGTGTTATATAGGATCGGTTTTACCAAAATTCTTCAAAGTGATTAACTGTAGAACCAGGATTATCGCGGAACAATTTCCTAGCCGGGTTTAACGCAAAGCGAATGTTTGTAGTTGTATAATTGTATATCTGACTCCAAGAAGGTTGCGTTTACAATTCGCTGCGTGTTTCTTCTTTCGTTCGACGACCGGCGTAACCACGCCGTACGACCTTGTTGACTGACGTACCACCAAGCCTGTCTCTTGCACACGTATTCGATGGATCACACTGACGAATATATTTTGTTTCTGTCTCCACGACTTGTAACTTTATTGCCAATCACGTACGGTTCAAAATGCGATATATCTTCTCTCAATCAGCAAAATACTTATGAATGTCTATCGACTTCCGAACCAGCGACATACTCATGAATGTATATCGACCTCCGAACCAGCTAATAATCACCAATGTATATCAATGTCTCTACGTGGTATTACACACGTATATCATTAAAATGGCGTTATACCAATATATTTCGTTAAACCGGGTAAAGTTTGCGAGTCACATCATTACAATATCAGTGCCAGAAAGGCTGTATTTGTCGATAGGGAAGTGAGGCAATCATGCTACATGGCACTCCTGAGCGTATATGATAAATGGGGCGATTCTTTTTTTGACTGAAAAACGGAATGCTTTGACCAAAAAAAATCAAAATTTTTACAATTTTTGACTTTAAAAAGATAAATTTGACAAAAGTCTGATCCCATGTAGGCTATGTATATTAGGTGTGTTCACACATGATATTGGAATATTACTGCTTATCCTCATTTCTGATACAAACTATCCCTCCATACGAAGTAGTTTGACCTGGCAAAACTTTCTTGACCTAAAAACTGAGAAATCAGTACATAAAAAATCTTTATTTTAACGAAATCAGGAACTATGAAGAATTTCAGTAGGTACATCACGTATTGTAGTGGAAATAATCAAAATTTATTGTAGTTTGACGAAAGATACTTTCCTACATTCACGGGTAAAAAGTGTCTGTCCTTACTAAGTAGCTTGCCAAGTATGGAGAAAGAACGTTCAACAGCAACCGCAGTTCGTGGCTGGCAAACACTGAAGTTGTGCGTACACTGCTGGTGACACACCGTGTTGCTTCATTCTGACAATGGTGTCTACGTCACAATTTCTCATCATGCGCTTCTTGATATAAGAACCAATGTCCACCTAGTCTGGCTTCAGTTAGGATACTGCGATACGTTGAGCATAACACTATGCCAACCTATTTGTTTCATTTGACCGTTTATGATCCATAATTGGCAGACAATGGTCCGTCTAACACGGCAGGCCTATAAAGCAGGCTACAAGTTATAAAATGTCTGATGATAAGCTCACCGACAGTGCAAACATCTACGATACAAACCAAATGCAGGTTGCAAAACAATTTGACTTTGTAAACAATTTTGACACCGAATTTTGACAATTCTTCACCCAAAGTTACGATTTCGACAATATTTCAATTTGATTTGACTTGTCAACTAAATCGCCCTAGTTATCACTGACATCCGTTTCTGTGAAGTGGGAAATTTCAATAACATGTCTCAGTTTGCCGTTTCGCTTTCAACAGATAAAACGGATTGAGATACGAATCACTGCAGGTTGATAGGTTATAAGTAGGACAATGATTTTGACATGTCAAAAAAAAGTCAAAATTAGGTGAAAATTGTAGCGTTTGGTCAAAAATTGTCAAAATTGTAAACAAAGTCAAAAAAAATTTTCAACCCGCATTTCGTTTGTGTCGTAGATTTTGAACTGTCTGGAACTTATCATTTGACATTTTACAGCTTGTAGCCTAGTTTATATGCCTACCGTTGTAGACGGCCCATTGTCTGCTCATTGTGAATCATAACACTGGTCAACACATATTTTTAGGCAGACAAAGTAAGAGTGGTTTTGGGGGTTCTGAGGGGCAGTGATTCCGAATATGACCGTAGTTTTTTCAAATTGGCTCTTGTTGTGGAGATAACCCATGTGGCTATTTTGACCAAAATCTCCCATTTTCGCGGTAATGACTAGATATAAAATCGGATTAGTCGTACTATAAAGTTTAAAAATTCAATCTACTTGTTATTTTTACACACAGAAGATTATATTAAATCAAAATACAACAACAGCACTATATTTAGGGGTATTAGATTTATCATAGTTAAATACTTTCACGGATATCATGTACATAAATAAACTCCAGTCATGTATATAAGTATTTACCTAGATACCCAAATAACGTGGCATTAATTCAATCAGTTTTACGTCAACCACCTATTGTAAATTTGAAATAATCAGTTCGAACACAATATTATTGATATATTTTAAATCGAAATTGATTTTTTGTACGATTTTCGCCTGCAAGTTATTTAGTGCAGTTTCTCGAAAGGTTCCGGCAATGGTCCGACATAACATGTTCAATGGTTCATCTCATCTGCCCTGGTATCTTTCTTTTGATGTTCTGATGTCTTGTTAGAACCTCTCCCCTGCTAAAAAACAAGATGATCGGGAAATATATCAAGATAACTGAACAGGACGTGAACTTTTATGCTCATGTTTATTCCAAGTTTTCGATATGCAGATACGAATTTTCGGACCAACTGTATGTAGTTAGGTGCTTTGTGATCAGCTAAAAAGTTTTACTCGCTACATCTTAGGAGAAATTACATGCTGTGAACTCCTCCTAATGTTAAATTGGACTCTTTCATCGGCATTCGAATATACCAGATACCAGATTTAAGCTTCGCGTTTGATAGGGTTACTAGGTATACCCACTTTGTTAACTCGGTGGAAAATTATCCATTTACCAGCCAAAAGAAATGACACATATATGAGTATTGTAGTTAAGCCTTTCATAGACAAATTCTATAGTTTATGCTCCTCTTTAATCTTTGTAGAATGACAAATTGATACAGAAGAAGATGAATTTCCGTTTTGAAAAAGTACAATTTTTAGGCTTGAAAAACTGCTTTTTTTGACAAACAAATATTTCGCATCATGCCATGTTAATATTGATAGAAGGATTGAAAATGACATGAGGGTTCTTCATAATCAATTAGCCATTTATGCGCAGCATAAAATTCGGAAAAACTACGATTTTCTTCCTACCAAGTGAAATATTTAAGGGTAAATACAGTAATTTTCGGCTTTTTTAGGGGTATAAATATATTATGACATAGAGCCAATCTGACAAAACTAATGTGATATTCGTAATCAGCAACCTCAAAAACCCCAGAAACGGCTCTCAGCTGTTCTGCCTAAAAATAAAATTTCATTTTGTTGACCAGTGCAATCATTCAAATAAAACAAATTGGTTGACATGGTGTTATGCTCAACATACCGCAATATCCTAACTGAAGCAAGACTGCGTGGCCATTGCATGGTTCAGGGGTCACCAACACGCCGCCCGCGGGCCACATGCGACCCGCGAGGTCATGTTTTGCGGCCTGCGACCATATTTGAAATTTCGTAAGAACGCTTACTAAAGCATTTTGAAATGCTGAAATTGATTTCAGTTTAAACATATTATTGTTGTCGTTCAAAGTAAGCTATTCGTCTGTGCCCAACATCACTATTCCCCACTAGCTGATACTTCCTCGGCGATGGTAATATCATTCCATGGCCCATGGCGGAAGAATTTGCTGATATGAGGGCATATTGCCTTGACGTGCAATGGCCCACCACTGCCAAGACCGAGACGATTGAGAAACGACTTCGGGCCCCCCAAAAGACCAAGCTTTACAAGGAGATAGTTTTCCAGCAAGTACCGTGTCTAGCCAACCCCAATATTCTTTAGAGGCGGCCAATCTGCGGCTGTGGAAAAAGAATTATGCGGCCAAGAGAATTATGCGGCCGTTGGCACTCAATTGAATTACTTTGTGTTGGTGACTGTCAATATGAAATTTGAATTTACGATTTTTGAATTATTCTTGAAATTTTCCTCGCGCTATGCGCCGTTCAATTTGAGTTAATTTTGAATTATAATATAGCAGTGTCTGAGCCCCACAGTATACAGATGCGAACAGCAGAGGAAAATGATGCGACCCATTGCCAATTTGTAATCGCTTTTTACTCACCACGAAGGAAATTTGTTTTTGTTAGGCCTACGTTTGGGCGAATCCAATATCTTGACACTATACCGACATCAAAAGGGACTAATAACAAATAGGCCCACCCAAAGATGCAGCACAGCATTATTAGTATTTCCCTAAATTTTCGAAGACGCCTTGCATCAACTCTACCGGTGAATCTGATCACATGGTCTGAGAAAGGATAAATATTTGATAGTAATATGTGAAACTATACTAGTAATAATTCCCGAATTCGTAACGTGACTATACTCGCTATTTCGGTGCGCATAGTAAGCCGGTATGAGTAAATAGATTAGTTCGGAGTTTACCGGCAATGGACGCGGACAGTTTAACGTGGATATTTGCCTCCGGTTAGTTCAATACCACTATGCAGTGGAATGCAGCCGTCGGCCACAATCGAAATGCGACCGGGAATAATAAAAAGGCTGGCCACCCGTGTTTTAGTTGCTGAAATTTGTATTCCTTCAATAAAAGAGAAATACTATTTTTTTTGTGATGACGATGCCCGTAATCTATGTTAGAGAGCACAGCGTTGTACTGACGCAGAGTTATCAAATCGTGGTTGTTATACTGCGTTGCCCATTTTGATCTCGATATTGAAGTCATGCGGCCCGCGGCCTCTTCAAATTTTGAAAAGTGTCCCGCGACCTATTTTGAATTGGCGAACCCTGGCATGGTTCTTATATCAAGAAGCGCATTATGAAAAATTGTGATGTAGACACCATTGCCAGAATGAAGCAACACGGTGTGTCACCAGCAGTGAACGCACGCACAACTTCAGTGTTGTAAGCTAACAACTGCTGCTGTTGAACGTTCTTTCTCCATTCTCGCAAGCTACTTAGTAAGGACAGACACTTTCTACCCGAGAATGTAATAAAGTATCTGTCGTTGTAATATACCAGATTTTAACCATTTCTACCAAAATACGTAATGTAATTACTGGAGTTCTTCATAGGGTCAGATGTCTTTAAAATCAAGTTTTTTTATGAAATAAATTTGTTAGTTTCTCGGTCAAAAAAGTTTTCTTCAGGTCGAACTACTTGGTAAGGACACATAGTTCGAACCAGAAATGATGATAAGTAGTACAACTCCCACAATATGTGGAAAAACACCTAATTTGCATGTGTTAGGTCAACATTAGGTGGAAATTAAGTTTTTCAAGGTCAAAAAATGTCAAAATTTTGATTTATTAGGTAAAAATCGTCCGTTTTTGAGTAAAAAAAATGCCCTATTTATTAGTGATATCCATGCCGGTGAAACGACGGAATTCATTATCGTTTCATTGTTTGTTTTCTGGCTCTCAACCATATTATACTCTTTTGAGATACGAATGACAGAAGGTTGGTACAGATTCTCGCGCCAGTGAAGCGAAATTATTCATCGTTATGCCGTAGTATAGTAGTAACGTAGTTGGTATCATCATGACAGCTGATATAGTTGATCTGCTTTAATACTAGCCTTAAAGGTCAATTACTTGCTCTAGGACTATAAGTCACAAGACATGTTTGTCAGCTAAGAGACGTGTACGGCGAATTGGCGGAACAATCGAGTCCTAATTTGTTTGCAAAATGAAGTAATCGCCGTTTGCGGATTCGTATTTAGAAATATTGGAACACGCACTCATTCGTAAAAATTAGTTTCGAACATTTCGCAAAGTGATTTTGTCCAGCCTC
>ATSW01011415.1:0-18582 GCA_000444245.1 Botryllus schlosseri
TCTGGCAGTGATGATGGTACAGAAATGTGCATGCACACCGCACAGTATTCGATATTAGATAGGATAATGATCGATAAGACCGTGAAGGTCATCTAGTCTGATCACACCACCATCAAACAGGTAGGGCCTACACTTGACTCTGAACAGTCTGGCTGTAAACCATACCTGGTTCTCAACGGGAAATAGGCCTCTCCAAATTAGAAAAATTGTTGATAGAACCTAATTTGGATTGTTTCGCTCCATAACTGCTAAAACTTCACCGACTCACATAATCAGAATGGCCATCTGAGATGAATCAATATTCTACTTTATTGCAAACTCAATTCAGTAGCCAATACCTTACTGATACAAACATGTTTGTTGTTTAGAGATGTTTTGTTGAGGTTATGTGGAAAAATTGTTTACATAAATCCATTGTCTCCTGAGATATACAAAAACATAACCACTAGTCCAGAATAAATTCAAGATGAGCTGCTAGACAGAAATGACTAGGCTGGACGTTATATGTTTATTACAAATCCGATTCTCAATTTCGGTGCCGTGTATGATGCGATTATACCCAAAGATGCCACCGGAAGCGTTACGCGTCATTATTAGATTCGCCCCCACCTATCTTTGTATCTTTGTGGTAATGGATTTTCGGTACTCGTTCATATCATATCGAAGATGCGAATATTCAGCACACGACCACGTATTTCAAGAAACGGATCTACAGAATTCGCTTTCAAATAATAAAAGTGCATTAAAAATAAAATATTTAAAAATGTGATTTTTCGTGCCAGAGGAGAAATCCTCTTAAAGGAGGACGTATGGTAAACCCTTTATGGGGCGCATCATTTTCCTCTACTGTTCGTATCTACTTTGGGGTTCAGATTGCTAAGGGCGTAACATTGAATGGCGCTCAGGCCGAAGAAAATTTCAAGATTATAATTAAAATCTCCCAAATATTCTAACTTTAATTTGCATGTCGACGGCTGCACAAATTTCCTTATACGACTGCAGGTTGGCCACCCCTGGTATAGATGTAATCACAATGCGGCCGTGATAATAGCAAAAAGTTTCGACTCCACTGATCTACGACATTTGTCATTCAACTTGGTAGGGATCTAGCCAGATCTGGTTGGATATACTAGCTAGCCTTCAGGATTACCGGACCACGACCTAACATCGACCTCGCCCTCCGCCACATGCCAACTCATTTTGTCGCTTGCGTCTTATATTCTCTGCATTCCTTTATTTCATTCAGTGTGCTTGTGGATGTCTCTTCTTTACTTCGCCTAGGCCAGCAGTGGTTCCCAACCTTTTTCGTCTCGTGCCCTCCTTGGCCGATATTTGAGCTAAAATTACCCCCTCTGTAAAAGTTGCCTGTGACTAAAAAAATGTGCTTTTTAACGCGCAACCATTTGTTGACTGAACAATAAATGGCCAAACATATTCGGATATGTCCGAACTAAAGCGAATGCGGACCGCACTAAACTTTGATGAAGTATAGTCCAATTTGACCTGCTTTTGGCCGGTCGGGTAGCCGCTGACGATAAATAAATCACCAAGTCCGCTTGCTATGGACTTGAGTTGAATCGATGAATTTGGTACGGTATGTTTTTCACGTTTGCTCATATGTTGGCTTAAAAAGTTAAACAATTTCACCAGCTGCCATGTGCGGAACTCGGCTTGACGTTTTCCTGCTTAGTAGCAATTTGGTCGAGAGGCTGTCGTGGACCCAACGAAATCGTCTCGTGAGCCTCACTTTATCAGGGGGTGTAATATCTACGGAAGGCATTTAAACATACACCTAGCTTAAGCTTTTCAATTGAAATCCGCCAAAGAAACATACAATTGTAAACAACTAATTTCTACGTAACAGTTCTATACCATAAAATTCTAAAAACCTTGTGAACCCAGCAGACATGGGGTGATTACTTCATGAATGTAATCGATTGCGATTACGATTACTTCTGAATGACGCGATTACGATTACGATTACAGCAAAATCAGGAAGTAGTCCATTACGATTACGATTACATTGGAAAAGTAATCACGATTACTCACGATTACATTTATTTTGCATCTTAGAAGCTATGTTGGAATACAATATATGGATTGCGCTGAAAAGGCTTAATGAGATAACAAACTCCCTTTAAATAAGATGCGTCATTTGCTTGCATTTGCTTGTCACATCGTAATGTACCCATTGCCTATTTTCATAGAGGTCAATTATCGCGCCCAACGATTTGCATACTTGCCAAGACCATAACTAGCGAGCCATGTGCGGCTTCCAGCTAGCCTACTTGCGGCTCCCATTGACGTTGGAAAATCCAACAANAATAATAAAAAAATCAATCTANAACAAACAATAAATTGATATTCAAAAATTACACTTGCTTGACTTGNAATCTGGAGTTTNTAATTAAGGGGGGAGNCCAAGTCCTTTGCTGTCGAATAGCAATTCTCTACTCANCAACGATTTCGTTACTCAANTCACGTCAAAATGTATGCTCACACTCAAATNCGTTTGGATCGGCACTCAAATTTAAGTNTGNTCATCNTAAGACTTANTNAAGTGCAAGTGTGGTGTTACANCACGTTTTACAACGTTATCNAACTATATNAAACCAATGGATCATTTGNGTTGATTGTTAAGTTCAANGGCCGCATTGACGGATTGAATGCTTTTNTGCCCATGATGAAAATGTTTTCAAGTCCTATTGTAGTTAATGTGGCCACTGACCCTAGTAATTTATAACTTCAGTTGCTAGGCATGCAGTCAGATATAAAGACATGACAATTTGTTTGTGCGTCTCACGAAAGTTTTTCTTTTTATAGTCTGCTACGTTTGAGCCACTACAATATCTTTTGATTATATAACAAGTTGGAGGTCACGAATTAACAAACATAAACTGAAGTAGCCTAATTATAACAAGATACCAGGGGTTATAATTATGAATTACGTGCCCCCAGCTCTACAGGAAGGTAATTGTGTGGCGAGATAGCGCAGTGGTATAATTCACAGCTGCAATACCAGTGGGTTGCGAGTTCGAGTCCGACCGAGGTCGACTTCAGAAATCCGTCCTAAGTGTTGGGGGTTTATCTAGGCTCCTCCTCGCCGCCTCATCCGCGTAAGCGGTGTCTTACAAAAGGCCTAGAAGTGGGCAGTTTTGCAATTCGGCAGATACGGAATCAGAAATGCAGAAAATCGGCCTGGTGTAAATGACCGTTGTAGTCGACCAACACCATGATTACCTCAAACAAACTCCACAGGTAAATCCGACCCTCGGGGGCTGAGAGAGGAATAAAAATTAATAGTAATACTATGCAATTACTAATTTTACTGACGAAACTCAGTCTTCAACTTTAGCAAAAACGGCTCGGTTTTGATATATATATCACCAGCTGTTAATTTTTACTGCTTCGTTGTGGAAACCGCAATGTTTTATTTGACGAGCACAATATTTCAAATCTTTGTCCAGTGTACTGTACGTACGTACTAGATAGGCCTACTGCTCACAAAGGAGCGATGGTCAAACTGCGTTTAACTAAGCATAACCCTAACCAAACAACACATAAGTTACTATTTTAGACTAGGCAGAGCGGAGACACATTATACTGCTGCGAGGTGATGGCGTGTGGAACGTGTTGATAACCTGTTACACAGTACGGCGGGTGTTCTTACAATCACACTATGTACGACGTATATCTATTTACTGTGGATATTTCTTACGCAATCATGCATAAAAGCTAATAGGCTGCTTCTGACGTAATAATGAGCAGTGGCGTTTGAAAATCAAACGTTTGTGCTATCACCAACCTTCCTTGTTCAGTGTCCACGAATGTTCACTGTTCAGTTTATGTCATAGTGCTTGTACAAATAAAAAGTAATCGTTCTTTCACAAAGAAATCGATTAGATATCGGAAGTAGTCGATTACGATTACGATTACTTTGGAATTTTTTCGAATGTAATCGATTGCGATTACGATTACTTGAACATGCTGTAATCGTCGTAATCGATTACGATTACTAATCGCGATTACCCCATGTCTGGAACCCAGTGCATCTTCCGATACAATACCAAAGCCAGATATCCCCTAAAAAAATTAAGCCAGATTCCCCCCTAAAAATTTCAAAATTCCCACCCCGGTTGGGAACCACCGGCTAGGCCAAGGTTGGTGTCTGATCTTAAAGGCTACTCCAAGTTGTTTCGACACCTTCCTATCTTTTGATTGTATCGCAGTCTTGTGATGTTGTGAAACGATGAAAATATTAATAAACCTGATTGATTGATCTCGCAACCAATATTATTCAAATTTTATTTATCGCGGTAAATATTCCGTGCTTCAATGCAGATCCACAATGATTTACCTGATCATCGTATTTCTGTTAATTTGCAAAACCAGTTTATTAAGCAATGATGGAGGAGGGCCCTGTGGATATACGCAGTTCACGCAGTTCACGCAGTTCACGCAGCTCACGCAGTTCACGCAGATCACGCAGGTCACGCAGGTATCACGTAGGTATCACTCTTCCACGTTGTTCTGGTGCTCAGGTATCAAGTCTGGAGTGTTTTTGGGGATGTGTTCAAGTTTATTTAGTAATCAGGTATCTCGCAGGTAAACCTCCAGCACTTAGGAATCGAACTCTGAAGTCGACCTCGGCCGGACTCGAACCCGTGTGTCCTACAGGGTTGGTGCGATGACATGCAAAATAAGGTCAAAAACATGCAAAATAAGGTCAGTAGCGACATGCAAAATAAGGTCAGTCACATGCAAAATAAGGTCAGTCGCGACATGCAAAATAAGGTCAGTCCGCGCATAAATCCAAATCTATACTTCAATTACAAATCCAACTTTTTTCTTATGAAAAATAAATTCAAAATATCTTTCCGGTATAGCAGCCTACTTTCAACATTGAAATTCCTTCTAAATCCTGATATGTTTCAATCAAAAGATAATCATGATTATCTTGATTACGAAGTCAGTCGCATGTAGAATATTATTATCAGTCCGCGCATAAATCGAAATCCACACTTCAATTACAAATCCAATTCCTTTTTTTTTATGAAAAATAAATTCAAAATATATTTCCTATATAGTAATTTCATGATTGACATTCCCCATCTATATCCTAAATCTGAAGATGTTTCAACAAAATGTAATCAGACGATTATTACAATTACGAGAGGTGAGTCGCATGTAGAATATAAAGAGTCCGCGTATAAATCCAAATGTTTACTTCAAATCCTACTGTTTTCTTATGCCACTGACCTTATTCTGCAATCTGCATGTGGCGACTGACCGTATTTCGCATGCGACTGACCTTATTTTGCATGTGACTGATCTTATTCTGCATGACGCGACTGACCTTATTTTGCATGCGACTGACCTTATTTTGCATGTGACTGACCTTATTTTGCATGTCGCGACTGACCTTATTTTGCATGCGACTGACCTTATTTTGCATGTGACTGACCTTATTTTGCATGTGACTGACCTTATTTTGCATGTCGCGACTGACCTTATTTTGCATGTTTTTGACCTTATTTTGCATGTCATCGCACCAACCCTCCTCGAGTTTTCGTTTCGTATGATACAGTTAGGATTATTGTATTTTTTAAGTTGAGATTATACGCTTGGTTCGGATGTGATCGGTATTTTAACGAAGGTTGGATGGGTGGTAAGTGACTTGAACAAATATATAGAGTCAGTCAGTTTTATTAATATTTTCATCATTTCAACACACCGCAAAACTGCAATACAATGAAAAGATAGGAATAGGAAGGTGGCGAAACAACTTGAAGTAGTCTAAGATCAGACACCCACCTTGGCCTAGGAGAAGTAAAGAAGAAGCATGCCAACTGAATGAAAAGTAATGCAGAGAATATAAGACGCAAGCGACAAAATGATGTGGCTGAAGGCGAGGTCGATGTTAGGTCGTGGTCCGGTAATGCTGATAGCTGACTATAGTATTCATTTAGTAGGAATTGCTTGTATTTTGACTTGAATTCGGACATGCTCGACGACTGTCGGATAGCCGGCAATGATGTTTATATGCTCAAATTTAAATTATAAAATAATCCAAAAGTTGTAATGTCTCGAGTCATGACTAAACTCCACATTTTTTGCTGAATCGAGTCAATTTCAAAAATGCTGAAATTGACTCGACTGGATTTGTATATAAATATTGACTCGAGACTCGGATGGCCCTGTGGATATACAGCTGTATCACCGACTCGAGTATCACCTGTATCACCCAGGTATCACTATGCATCTGCATAATAAGTACGCGGAATATGTAGGCTATAATAAGAATATGCGGAAACTAGACATCGCCAAGTTTATGTATCAGTTCTACTGCGGTCATTACCCCGAATATTTCAATGACTTCTTAACCTAAGAATTTTTGGTATTTCGTCTATCAGTACTTCTACCGTACATCTAAATTAGGATCGGATATTGATAAGAATCATAAAAATTAGCATAGGAATGCAAGGTATTCGATGTTATTACACATTACAAATGTGTTGAACATGTGACTTAAAACTGAACAGTGAACACAATGACTTGGACGCGGACTTGAATGAATTGGAAATAATTTGACTTGACTCGAGTCAAATCTATAAAAGTAAGATTGACTTGTGACTCCGAACCTGAAAATGCTGCAGGAGAAATTTAAGTGCGAAGCGAGCCAAGCTTGCTGTAGTTGACTGGGCTGGGTCCAAGTCATGTGCAATGACTCGAGTACAAGTCGAGTCACCGAAAAATCATGCAAGTCATGACTCAAGTCGTTACAACCCTGGTGTGATCATTAGTTAACCTATCGCTGACTTCATTTTTTGTAGTTTCTATCATATAAATTGGTGCTTGCATCACTATTGGATCAGTTCAAAGTTTGAGAATGTTACGCTCTGGAAAGGTCGTTCGTACGAAGAAATTTGCGAGACCGAGGCGTGACAGCGAGACCAGTCTTGACGAAGATGTCATATTCCCTACTCCAAAAGTTTCCCGTACTCCAAGAAAAGTCTTGAAGTCTACGAACAGAAATTACCGCAGAGGCAGACCTCGTAAAGTGGTCGTCTGTGATGTGTGTTCGAAGGTGTTTCCGAACGCGGACGACTATAATGCACATTCTTTCATCCATCTTGGAGAAGAAGAGGTTGAAAATGTTGAAAATCACGCCGTCTCAGTTGGGAGCAGGCCCAACATCACGTCGAAACCCAGGAATGAAAGAAAATCAGTCTCCCATGTGTCTTTACGATGCCCCAAATCATCAAAAGCGGGGCACTTTAAGCAACAAAAACTCAGAGAAAAATCTGTACATTCAACAGAACAATCAGCTGACATCCCATCTGCCGTATCAAATACCGTTGTTCCGACTGAAAACTGTTCCTCAAAATTGAAGCGAATAAAAAAGAAACGCAAAAAGTCTGATCGTTCGAACGCGAAGCCCGTCTCTGAACTAACCATACAATATCCCAAATCATCAAAAGCGGGCCACTTTGAGCAACAAAAACTCAGAGAAAAATCTTTACATTCAACAGAACAATCAGCTGACATTGCATCTGCTGTATCAAATACCGTTGTTCCGACTGAAAACTGTTCCTCAAAATTGAAGCCAATGAAAAAGAAACGCAAAAAGTCTGATCATTCAAACGCGAAGCCCGTCTCTGAACTAACCATACAATGTCCCAAATCATCAAAATCGGGCCACTTGAACAACAAAAAGCCAGAGAAAAACCTGTTCTTTCAACAGAACAATCATCTGATATCTCATCTTCTGTTTCTAATACTGTCGTAGAGACCGAAAATTTTCCTTCAAAATTGAAGCAACCGAAAAAGAAACGCAAAAAGTCTGATTCCAATGCAAAGCCTAACGATTATTCGAAGAAAAAGAAGTCCAAAGACAATGCAAGTCGCGAAAAATCGGTCAAAAAATTCAGATTATTTGAATCACTGGCTGGGGAGATTTCAGAAAAAGAGTTGGTGTCAGGTGATTTGCAGGATAGCGATCGAAATTTAGACAAGACAAAACTAGCTAAAAAGCCTACTTTTTCTACAGTTCTTGACTGTGTATCACCCAATGCTGACAGAGAAAAATCGTCTGTGAAAATCTTGTTATCCGATTCAAATGTTTTCAGTATTAGAGAATCTTCAGACCACGCTACGCACTTGATATATTCCAACCAAACAGACGCAGGTCGACATGGCTTTGTAGTTGAAAATGATCGTGAGGCTGTGGTTGTACCAGAGCCTATTTGTGATGTTCAAAGTTCAGAAGAAGCGCGTAATTCTCACGATGACCACTCAAACTGCGAGATTACTTCCGCTGAGTCTGATTATGTAGTTGAAGCAAGTGCCTTGTCAAATGATCGTCCAGAAACAATGAATTTTACTTCAAAGAGTAGAAATTTTTTGAAGAGCAAAAACAGTGATTCCAAATTCATGACTAACGTCTTTACATCATGTCAAACCCCGGTATCTTCACGTACATCTGAAAATCGGGTTGTAACGTCCGCAAATGAACAGAACACGGAAGTACCGAATCTGGGGGTTAATCGTGAGAAAGCGGGTCGTGATAAAATTCAACCCGCAGAGCTTGCGGAAACCAGTTACCGCTATCCGAATCATTTGAACGAACTGGTTGTATCCGCAGATATCTCAAACATACAAAAGGATGCGAATTGTCAACATGATCGAGAATGTGGTTCGGAATTACACTTGAATGAACCAGTTGTCTCTGCAAATAACTCAAACATACAGCCGCTAAAAGATCTCAATCGACAACTCAGCTCCGCTGACGCGTGTTCACAATCTCTCAAAGATTTTACAAGTGCAAAAGTATCTTTGAATGATGACATCAACTCGTCTGTTCGTAAAACTATGACTGCGATCGAGAATGTGTCAAATTGCTCTCAAATTCATGGTGAAGTTTCCAGTACTGACGCAAGTACACTAGATCAGAGCGCTTCTGAGATGTGTACAAGCGAGAATGATAGCTTTGATGATTTGCCGTTTGAGTGTGACTGGTGTGGAAGAACTTTCAAAAACAACACTCTACTCACGTCTCATTGGTCGGTACACACGTCATGTAAGCGTTACGTGTGTCGTTTCTGTGGCAGGAGTTTCACGTCGAAACAAAGTCTACGCAAGCATAGTATCGTGCACAAAGACTCGGACGCTAAGGCGACATCTACGGCTAAAAGTAGTAGACATGCCGCTAAGGTTGTAATACGGAACAAGACTGTGAAATCGATTCGTAAACGTTCGAGGGCTGTAAGGGAGTTTAATTGTTCTGAATGCGGGGAGAAATTTTCGAAGAAGATCAAGCTTCTGCTACATCAGACGGTCGGAATTTGCAGAATTTGTGAAATAACGTACCACTGTCAAATGTCCTACCACCTTCATAACAGAGAACTACATGAAACCGCTTGTTACGTCTGTGGCGAGACTATGTTTAACGACAAATTCTTGACGAATCACATGAAAACGCACGCGGCAGAGAAAGTCAACGTTTGCGTAGAGTGCGGAGATGTTTTCCCGCTGAGAATGGAATTGCTGGATCATTTTGCGGCGCACGAAGGCCTCGGAAAGCACGTTTGTGAATTATGCGGCTTTCCCTTTGTGACACGAGCGGATTTAAGGGACCATAACAAAAAGAAACATCGTCAACATCTGACGCAACCAAGAGTGTCGAGATCTATTGCCAGCGACACTGACATTGGAATGAATTCTTTGCAAGACATCGCTCCTACAAAGATTCCAGAAAATCGTAGGTAAGCCATAATTAGAGATGGTTTGTAATCACCCGACTTGAGTCGGACTCGAGAGTCAATTTGTGTATTGACTCGACTTGTACTCGAGTCATTACGGGTGACTCGACCAATTGATATGACTCGATACATTCTATTCGACTTATTCTCGTATATCAGGACCGATATTTGAAAAATAGTTCCGGAAACTGTATTTTACCTGTATGAATAAACGTGTTTAAAGTGAGAATAATGAGTAGATTATGAATCTTTGGCTTTCAATACAATATCACCCAAGAGTTGCAAAGGAGGGAGTTGAACCTGACTGTAACTAAATATTCGCAAATGGAAAGCTGGATATTTCGAGCGAACTTTTGTAACAAAGCAAGTAAAATTTTTGAGATTGTCAAGGTGCATGCTCGTTTCGTGTGGATTTTGTGTGCTGCCGTGCCAGCGCCATACACAGAGTGGCCTGCAGTTGAAATGCAATAAATTCCAACCAAAGATGTTATAATGACGTGAAAAAATTGTAATATATGAAAAAGGTTCACAGTGCCGAACCTACCAAGGCTTGTTTGGGAACGTGAACCTCTAAATTTCTGAGGTTCACACACAGAACGCGAACGTGAACCTCGCGTTCACACCATCCCTACTAGTTGCTGCCTGACTTGAATCGGTGCTGAATTGAAAATGACTCGACTGTGATTTAGCTATATTGAAGTTCTGTACCTCCAACAGGCTTTTTATGACTGTTATGAATATGTTTTTAATTGTGTATTGAAATTTTGTGCTCCCAAGAGTCTATAATATTATTATACATTATATATTTTTTCACATACTAAATTAGTTAGGGGGGGGTGGGGTGGGGGAACTTGAGTAGGTAGGGGAATTTGAGTACATTCGACAAAAACTTTTGCTTTCTCAACATATCTGCTTTAAATTCCGCAGTTCTGCATTTATTCATCAGCTCACTATGTAAGCTCTAGATAAGACTAATAACCATTTTTATCAAAGGCCGATTATAGCTTCCACGTGGAATCGAAAGTTTGTGAATTTTTTTTTCATTTTTGACACCACTTTTCAATTTCTTTGCAAACAGCATAAAAATGGTTGTTGCATATCCAAATATTGCTTAAGTTTGTGATAGTTGATCATACTCCAAGGTATGGCAATGCATTTTGTCGATGGTGGTAAGAGTAAGTTTTAATTTGAAGAATATTTTTTTGGGGTGTTTCGGGTATAGTATAAATTAGGGGTGGGTTAAATTGAGTATACTACTAAATGAGAACTTTTTTTGTTGCACTATCATCAGAGAGGTTGTAGATACTCTTTTGAATCTTGTTATTCTGATTTTGTTACACAATTAGAGAGTTAAAACAGTAACAGACATGCTCAGGTATTATAAGAAGAAGCAAACCCCTAAATATGCACCACATGAATTCGATCAGGCCTTCAAAGAAAGAAAGAGCTGTTATAATAGAGTCTGGGATTCCCTATGAAGCACTCATAACAAAGTTAATTAGAGCAACACAGAAAATTGTAGCCACAAGAGCAAGAATCAGAAGAAAGTGACTAGATGAAAAGTTTGACTCGGCAATTACTACACAGTAGTCTCACAAATAATGAAAAGAGAATCAAGAAATTATTTAGCTAGTCATAATGCCAAAAGAAGGCATGTTCACTTGATCAGGCCATAACTGGTGAGGTGCTGACATCCGAAGAAAGTATGACCAGACTTTAAGATGAGGAGAATGTATGAAAGCTAAAATGCAAGAGCAATGAAGTTGTGGTCAGTGACGATTATGAGGAGGAAGTGGCCACTCTAAGTACAGTTCTGAGATGGGCTTGGGGAATTTGAAATAGTATAGAAAGAGGAAGGATATCAACGAGTTGGATTGGCTCGTTATACAATACAGACAGACACAGTTTCTGGGGCAGGTGGAAAATATGATGGGTGGCGGTGAAACATTTGAACATAATTTTTTCAACCAACGGGTTGCATATTTTCCTATCCCTGAAACATTGATGACATCAATTTCATGTTGAGAATATTTTCCATTTCATTCAATGAAGTAATTTTCAAAGTGAAAGCACCAATTTCAGAAAGAAGAGGGGTTGTCAAATTTGATTTGAATCCGAACATTTAGTGAAACTTTGACATCTAATTATTTCGTTCTGCTGTTCCTCCTAAAACAGTTTCTGTTTAAACAACAATAAGAGATCTTGTTCCAGTTTCTTTTTTAAAAACATGTAAATATACCCAGTTTTCCCATACAATGGGTCATTTGGGTATAACGTGGGGATAAGGCTTGCTTCAAGTACAATTTAGACAGTATACTCAATTTTCCCACAAAATTGGGGTAAATTGAGTATACGAATTTGTAAAAAAAAAATCACTGCAAGCAAATTGAATCTTCAATTAATTTGCAACCGAAAATTCAACCATACAATGTAACAAATATCAACCAGCCACCTTTTTATTTGACTGTTTATGAAAATGACAGCTGCTAAAACTTGAAAATATACTCAAATTCCCCCATCCCCCCCTACTGACCTCGTTGACTAAGCAATAAAATGTGTCTCTTTTCAAAGGTTGGATTCGCGGTCTGATTGTGGCTGGGAAAAGAATTTGAATAGTATCTTGAAAAAGCCGCATCCTCGGAATATTAAGGTAAAGCAAAGAGAGGAACATCCTAGTAACGCAAGACACGTTTGCGAAACGTGCGGAATCAAATGCAAAAACGCAGACGAGCTGTTCACTCACCAGGAGGATGTCCACGGATCTGAATCCTCTGACAAGGAGGAGCGGAATCTGGAGCAAGGTAGCGACTGGGACAGTAGAGACCCTGCTGACTCGAAACGAGTCAGTAAGGCTGACTCAAAACGAGCCGGTAATGCTGACGCGAAACGAGTCTGTAAGGCTGACTCAAACCAAGTCAGTAAGAAGCATGAGTGTAGGATATGCGGAAAAGAGTATACTCGGAACGGTAGTCTGATGAGACATATGCGAACCTCGCATCGGCAACAACTGCTTTTTGGAAACGTGGACTAGATAATTCCAGTTGTCCATTAGACTAATTAGAGTGAAATGCAAGTAATCTTATGCTAATCTAATTTGTGAAATGTTTCTATGCTCTGATCTTGATTTATTACTGAAAATGCTGCAGGACAAAGTGCAAAACGAGCCAAGCTTGACGTGCAGGCATTTATTCTGGTCACGAACTGAGTTCTTTCCAAATAGGAATTTTAATTCAATTTCCGAGTAACACACACCGAAGCCGCTTTTTCTCAAAATCCCATCCATGAAGCAGTTTTACTACATTTTTCTGCCAATCTTGAAAAAAATACGTTTTCATTTTATTTTTCTGCCGATCTTGAAAAGTAGCCTACTTTATGATTTCATTTTCCGGCCTTGCAAATAGCCTGCTTTTTGAATTCCTTTTTCTGCCAATCTTGCTAAGTACATTTTGATACGCGCGCCAACGCTGCTAGCTGCCAAACTGTCAATGAAGCTTTTTTACTTGTGAACAATTTCTCTTTTTCCGCCGAACTTTTTGTACGATTCTGTTCTAAAAGATGACACAATTTTCTTAAAAGCAACCATAAAGCTTTCGTTATGAGTTCATTGTCGATTGTTCGTTCTTGGATTGTTATTGTTTCACCGTAATCGCTCGTAACGCCATTGCATCTTTTCTTGAATGAAGGAAGCTCTGATTATTTTGTCATGACCTGACAATAGGAGTTGCGAACCGTATCCAAATTAACGGAAGTTTTATTACATTTGACCTCTTGTCGAGCGTTGAGGTTGTTGGGTGTCCGAATTCACTTCACGATCAGCGATATTTGTGGCTTGGATTGATTTGGATCACTGTTGGATTGTGCCGTGTTCAACTTGCCCACGTAAATTTGAATTTGTCTGCATATTTCTGAAATTGCTTTTACATTCGCATACTGTTTCATTGCTATTGCAGAGATGTTTGTGTACGGGACGATGTCACGGGAATATTCTTTGAAGTGAGCTTTTGTTGTGTGTGTGTCGGCAGTGTTTAGCCATCGTTAACGGTGTCCGTCCAGAGGAGGCTGTATGCTGGAAGCATAGTGTTACAATATCTTATGGACCAGCGGTTCATAGCAAACAATATAATGGCAGTTGTTTTATTGACCATGCCACTGTCTGACAAGCTGTGGGATGATCACAGTTTCACGGATATTTCATTTCATGTTTTGTATGTTCGCAATACGTCCAATTGAAGTGTACAGCCTCCCACAATGGATGATAGTATATAAACTATAATTCTTGTTGATATATTACCGTAACTCTTAGTGGCAACGAGTGTACCCAGAACTATCTATATCTAGATATCCCTGAATTTCAGATTCGAATATTCGTACCTATCCCTAGTGATCACCTGATCAGTAACGAGGTACTTCTACTTTTCAGAGTACGTAAATTGGTGTTACTTCTTTGTGCTACTTGAGAGGTTGTGATTTTAGACTATTTATACTTGACGATGTTAAACCTGACCATTTTCAGTTCTTGTGGCATAACTAGGTCTTGAATAGTCACAATCTTCTTACTTGAAAATTGTTCGGACATCGTGTCTGAGGTGTGTTCGGCCTGTGTTGCCATTCGACATGATGTTTGGAAATCGTTTCTGGGACGTATTTGGACGGGATGTCTGGGGTGTGTTCGGACTGCGTTACCACTGGGACATCGTGCCCTGGATATGTTGATACCTGTACTGCAACTGACCTTATAGTGATTATAGCGACTGACCTTATTTCAAACATGAGACTGCCCGAATTTCGTGTGCAGCTACATATCAAGAGTTTTTGTTTTGTATTCCGCTGTTATGTGTATACACTTGGTTCAGATGAGATAGGTATTTTGATTAAGGTTAAATGGGTGGTAAGTGATATGATACAAGACTTTGACAAATATTATAGAGGACCCGAGACTAGTTGTCTGGTTAGAGCCAAATGTCGGTAATCTACAGTAACATATACAATGTTTCTATGCTTCCTAATTTATATACGGTAATAATTCGAGGTTGTAATTAGGGCTGGGCACAATGATTCGAGTACTCGAATCTGAATCGAGTATTAATTTTAATGTACAAAGCTACGAACATTACTGGAAATAGCACCTTACCGAAGTCATGATCATCCCACAATATTGTCACCAAGCACAATGAAATCGGTATGGTCGAAAAAAATAACAAAGTATCCCTAATATGATGGATAACAGGCATTATATTCTTTGTGGTCGCTTAAAAGGTACATATTTGATCTTTGACAAATAATATTCTGGTATGACGTCATAATGAGTGATACTCGACTCAAGCATTTTACTGTCAAGTAGAAGTAGTCAAAAATCATAACTAAAAAAGTAGTGTGAGTAGGCAAAATCTACTTCAAGTACTTCAAAAAGTAGAAGTACTTCGTTACTGACCACCTCTGAGAGTCGGACAGGCTTTACTTAGTAACTTCGAGAATAGTAAAGTTTCACATTATTGGTATTTCGCCTATCAGTACTTGCACATCCAAATTCTGGTCATGTTGATAAGAATTATAAAAATAAGCGTAGGAATGCAAGGTATTCGATATTATTACCCACGCAGAGTCGTAAAAAAAACAGGTCACAAGTCAATTTGAATTTTATGGTTTTGACTTGAGCCTCTGGTCGAGTTATTTTCAGTTCACCACCGAGTCAAGTCAGAGTCATTATGTTAACTGTTCATTTTTTATTTGAAGTCTTGTTACACCCACTTTTTACAACCGTCCTTCATGATATCAAATTCTTCACATTCATAAGATACTAATTTTCCTCACTTTTAACAGTTTCTGGTCGCATTTTCCAGTACCAGTCCTAATATACGGAATAGTGTCGTAACTTTACTATGCTTTAAAATTACAATGAAATGTCGGTCTTGGCCGTCCAAGTGTCGACTCACCAAAAATCTGTGACTCGAGTCATTACAACCCTGGTCTGATCATTAGTTAACCTAACACTGACTTCACTTTTTGTAGATGCTATCATATAATTAGTGCTTGCATCACTATTGGATCAGTTGAAATTTTGAGAATGTTACGATCTGGAAAGGTCGTTCGTACTAAGAAATATGCAAGACCGAGGCGTGGCAGCGACACCAGTCTTGACGAAGATATGATACTCCCTACTCCAAAAGTTTCCAGTACTCTAAGAAAAGTCTTGAAATCTACCAACAGAAATTATCGCAGAGGCAGACCTCGTAAAGTGGTCGTCTGTGATGTATGTTCGAAGGTATTTCCGAATGCAGACGACTATAATGCACATTCTTTCATCCATCTTGGAGAAGAAGAGATCAAGGATGTTGAAAATCAGACCGTCTCAGCTGGAAGCAGACCTATCGCGTCAAAACCCAAGAATAAAAGAAAATCAGTCTCCCAAGTGTCTTTACAATGCCCCAAATCGTCAAAAGCGGGACACTTCAATCAACAAAAAATCAAAGAAAAATCTGTACATTCAACAAAACAATCACCTGACATCCCGTCTGCTGTATCAAATGCCGTTGTTCCGACTGAAAACTGTTCTTCAAAATTGAAGCGAATGAAAAAGAAACACAAAAAGTCTGATTCAAACGCAAAACCGAACGATTGTTTGAAGAAAAAGAAGTCAAAAGACAATGCAAGCCGCGAAGAATCAGTCAAAAAAGTCGGATTATTTGAATCTCTGGCCGCGGAGGTTTCGGAAAAAGGGTTGGTGTCAGGTGATTTGCAGGATGGCGATCGAAGTTTTAACGAGGATACAAAAATAGCTAAAAAGCCTGCATTTTCTAAAGTTGTTGACTGTGTATCACCTAATGCTAGCAAAGAAAAATTGTCTGCTCACATGTCGTTATCCGATTCAAATGTTGTGAGTATTAGAAAGTCTTCTGATGACACTACACACTCAAACTCGGTGAAATCCGACCAAACAGACGCATGTCACCATAGCTTTGTAGTTGAAAATGATCGTGACACTGTGGTTGTACCACCAGAGCCTGTTTGTGTTCAAAGTCCAGAAGAAGTGCAAAATTCTCAAGATAACGACTCAAAATGTGAGATTACTTCCGCTGAGTCTGATAACGTCTGCTTAGAAACAAATACTTTGTCAAATCGTGACCAAAGTGTTACGCCTTCGGTTCCGAATGGGCACCACGCTGGAGGATCTGAACTGTCAGGATATACGGGAGAAAATTTTTACGAAAGAATGAGGACTGCTATCAAATCGAGTTTAGTTGGGCATCCGTGTCCTGTGACACCAGACGCTAACGTTAGTAATGATCATCCAGAAGCAATGAATTTTACTTCAAAGAGTAGGAATTTTTTGAAAAGCAAAAACAGTGATTCGGAATTCTTAACTAATGTCTTCAGGTCATATCGAACCCCAGTATCTTCACGTACATCTGAAAATCGGGTTAAAACGTCCACAAATCGACGTAACACGGAAGCGTCGAATCCGTGGGTTATTCGTAAGAAAGCGGGTTGTGATAAAATTCAACCTGTAGAGATTGCGGAATCTAGTTACCAGTATCCGCTTCATTTGAACGAACTGGTTGTTTCTGCAGATATCTCAAACGTGCATACGAATACGAATTGTCGACATGATCGAGAAAGTGGTTCGGAAACACACTTGAATGAACCAGTTGTTTCTGCAAATAACTCAAACATACAGCCGCTAAAAGATCTCAATCGACAACTCAGCTCCGCTGACGCGTGTTCACAATCTCTCAAAGATTTTACAAGTGCAAAAGTATCTTCGAATGATGACATCAGCTCGTCTGTTCGTGAAACTATGACTCCGATTGAAAATGTGTCAGATTGCTCTGAAATTCATGGGGAAGGTTACAGTACAGACGCAAATGGACTACATCAGAGTACATCTGAGATGTCTGCAAGCGAAAATGATAGCTTTGATGATTTGCCGTTTGAGTGCGACTGGTGCGGAAGAACTTTCAAAAACAATACTCTGCTCACGTCTCATCGGTGGGTACACACGGCATGTAAACGTTACGTGTGTCGTTTCTGTGGCAGAAGTTTCACGTCGAAACGAAGTCTACTCGAGCATAGTATTGTGCACAAAGTCTCGGACGCAAAGGCGACATCTACGGCAAGAAGTAGTAAATATGCTACTAAGGTTGTAAAACGGAACGAAGCCGAGAGCGAGTTTAGTTGTTCTGAATGCGGGGAGGTGTTTTGGAAGAGGCTCAGGTTTCTGCGACATCGGAAAGACGTTACTTGTAAGATTTGTGAAATAACGTACCAATGTCGAGTTCCCTTTCTCCTTCATAACAGAGAACTACACGAATCCGCTTGTTACATTTGTGGCGAGACTCTGTTTAACAACAAATACCTGACGAATCACATGAAAACGCACGCGGGAAAGAAAGTTTACGCTTGCATAGAGTGTGGAGATGTTTTCCCGCTGAGATCCGAATTGCGGGATCATTTTTTGACGCACGAAGAGCTCGGAAAGCACGTTTGTGACTTATGCGGTATTCCCTTTGCGAAACATGTAGATATGATGGACCATAAGAAAAACAGACATGGTCGAAATCGAGATTTGACGCAACCCAGAGTAACGAGATCTGTTGCCGGCGACACTGACATTGGAATCAAGTCTTTGGAAAACACTTCTCCTACAAAGATCCAAGAAAGTCGTAGGTAAGCTATAATGAATGCTATGTTGTAATCACTCGACTTGAGTACTCCAGAGGTTTTTCGTTGACTCTGGTCAAATTGTGTATTGACTCGGGACCAAGTGATTTGACTCGATACATTCTATATGACTTATTCAAGTTTTCTGAGACTGCCAAGGCAC
>ATSW01011416.1:0-15700 GCA_000444245.1 Botryllus schlosseri
GTATGTATACTAACCCCATCTAGCCAGTACCGGTATGTGATCATATCAAAAAATGAAATCACCAAGTTGGAGACGGGGCCTACGATAAATATCGTAGGCCCCGTTGGAGATATCCAACGGAAGTAATGCGGTTGCAGAAGTGTCACACAACCGCCATTGAGCAATCAGATCTGGGCATGGGGACGACCATAAAATTAAACAAGGATTATTACATCAAATTCGTTGGAAAGTCAGATAATAACCAGCCTAAATGCGAGAGGTAACCATCACAAATCTCGTTAGTTGATCGGTGTCGGTGAAGGAGTGAAGGTACACCTATAGCATTCGGTATATTTCGAATTCGTTCTATGAATATTATCCACATGAGAATCTTTTGGTTCAAGTGCTGAATGCTATATAATAAAGATCAGAAATCTGACATATATGGTTCTCTGAATAATTTTTAAATTGACATAAAATATATCAATATAGGTACTGAACTTTCGTAGATTTTCATAACGACAACAATCCTTATTCTTGTGGTAGCCGAGACCAGGCTGTATGACGTTAGGTCAGTGGCGTAATCAGATATCAGTATTTTGAAGGTACCGAACTTCAATATACATTTGAAAAATATATTCATATTGAAATAAGTCCGAATATTTTTGGCTGACATTCGGCAAGGGCAATCGTCAGCAACTAGTAGTGAATTTGCAAGAACTTTGCATATCAACAATCGTATTATATTTAGTGATTATGACTCTTTATGACAGAGGTCTCAAACTCAAATGTGCTCGCGGGCCAATCTCCTAGTTTTGATGAAGCCGCGGGCCGCACAACCAATAATAGGGATATTTAACGCAGAATTTCCAAGTAGGCCTTATTTGACGGGAGCTTCAAGACAGGCATTCCAGAAACATCGTGAATATGTAATTTCCTATTGTACTATTCAGCACGCTTGACACGGAAAAAAATCATATTTTCAAATATTTGAATAAAATTGATTTTATGACGGTCATTATTTGTTCAATAAATGAGTTATAGACATCATGCGAGAGGATACATCATGATTCAGGACATCGTCAAACTGTCAGGTTATAATATTGCAGCTAGTGGACCTTTGACGTGCCACAATTTTATGTAGAATATTTTAAAATCTACTGAAGATTGATCTGATATCAGAGCATTTGAGCGGTGTAGCCTAATCCGGGTTATGATATAGTCGTGATAAGTAGGCTATTGTTACTATGTCATTGCCAAAGTCAAATTAAATCAGCGTCAGATTTTGCCTTCGATTATTATTGGAACATATCAATAACAACTTGAATATAATCATTGTTGAGCCATAGTAATAGCATTGTTTCTTAACCTTGGCGATCGTACCCCTCGTGCTTCCAATAAGATTTCTCGTAGCCCCTGTTCATTTTACACACAATTTCTGATTGTACCTATATTAAAATTAGAAAGCCCATATACACGTAAAATCGCGCGTAGCGCGAAGACCATTTTCCCGTTGCGTAAATTGGTCAAGAAAATATTCCCCAGCATATAGGCCTAATTCCACAATGCATCTCATACCCCATGATATGGTGTTCCGTACCCCGAAGGGGTATACGGACCCTGGTTAAGAATAGAAATGTCCAATCGCCGATGAATTCATTGGTGTTACAGCTGTGGAGCGTACTACTACGTTACTCGCCACCGATAATAACATGGATAAAGAGATCAGACAACACCTAGCTTAGCATGTAACCAACTATACGTCACGCACGGGGGTCACATAATGCCAATGGGCGCCATACTGACCTGATTAGATAGCTATATATATAGGGTTACCATACATCCTCTTTTAAGAGGATTTGTCCTCTTTTTTGACTTTTTTGAAAGTGTCCTCGGAGGCCGCCCTTTTGTACTCTTTTTTGAGATTTTTTGTCCTCTTTTTTGAAAATTAGGTCACATTTAGAGCAAAATGCGAGTGATATGCCGTAGATTAGCACAGAGGTGACGCTCCGGCGGCTATTTCGGAGTGAAAAACGGTGATTTGAGGTCTGAGCGAAAAGTTGACCTTTTTTTTTAGTCAACCGATCACAAAGTGGGAAAAATTCACCGATTTTTGAGAATTCTTCTCCGGTTTTGCAAGCCTCAAATTTCTGAAAAAGTGTCCTCTTTTTAGATTTCCCAAATATGGTAAGCCTATATACATACCTTACGCAACGCAAGCTACCACCTTTCGATATATTACTATTCCCCGTGACAGTTTCATAGATTGTTACGTCCGTAGGATTGCCAAGTCACCGTTCCGCGTCGTTAGTCCTTCTCTGATTTCAACGTTTGAATCGACCGACTCATCTCGAGTCATTTTTATTCAATCACCCAGTCAATCCGAAATCGAGTAATTTTACGAAAGATCGCACGAAACCAAATCACAATATTTTCAGTCACGAATAATCAACGGGTCATGTTTTATCATCATGAACTAGAAATGTGACGCAATAGCTGATCTTCCACTGCATGGTAGCTTTTAAAAGTGATGTGATAGTGTAGTTTGTTGAGATTTCAGTGTTTTTATAGCAGTTTTAGATTGATCTTCAAGTTATTATATCTAAAAAAGATATGTGGCACTGAAATATATTGTCGAATACCTAAAATTCCAAAATGCCGTCGCGGGCCGCACAAAATGTTCTCGCGGGCCGCGTGTTTGAGACCTCTGCTTTATGACATCCTCTTGGTTACAATTGAAAAAGCAGGGTCAATGTATGGCTCTTTTGACGACCACTGGTCTTAAAATCATTGGGAATCCGTACCGGCTGAAGCATGGCTTGGAAAATATTCAGAAAAAATTATTGATTATAGAACTTCGAAAAATTCTGAACGGCCGCTTTGCTGCCAGGTTCGGGGTAGCAAACAGAAGTATCGAAGAATAAGTGCTGGACGAAGTCGAGTTTATTCTCAATGAAATTATGCTTTCCAGTGGGAAACCTATGAACTGGCGGGTAAGCTAGAACGCTCATGTTGATGTCTATTGTACTATAAATGTATAGAAGTTGACTGAATGTACAGTGTACAGTAGTATTATTTCGCAATACAAGAAAAGCTTTTGGTTTGCTACTGGTCGAATCGTTAAAAATTCTGTTTGGATCCGCACTTTACTCGACTTTATATCGTCATGCAGAGCCAACAAATATAGTTCATTCAATATTTCGTCATTTACAACTCAAATCCGAGACATATAATGCTATTTTTAGTATTATGGTGCCATCGATTCAGTTGCAAATTGCAATTTCAAGGCTCCGAGGATATGGATTTTTGAGGATATCTCTATATGATCATTCCCACTTCCGTCCAGCCCGTATTGACTTATTACAGTAGTTCTCAAACCTGTTTGACCCCGCGGAATCATCTGGAAGAAAATAAAGGCACCTTAGCACTTCGAGTATACTCCGTGTTCAAAATTTGAGGGGCTGCTGAGTGAATAAATGAGAGGCATAAACCTATCTTTTATCACTGTCAAGTGTCCAGCTCCCAGACTCAGAACGTATTAACTAAAAATACAATGACACCCGGTTTAGAACAGCTGGGTTATTCCGTCCTACCATCAATCTGATCCCTTCAGTTTTAACGCTAGGCTTGGAAACGAAAAGGGAAAGGCCCATTTACAAAATCTACGCAGTCCAAACCTAAAATCTACAATCGTTCGCAATGAATCCATACACATATTTGACAGATGGTTATGCATTTCAGCGCTATGTCGTAATATGTATTGATGTTATCTTCTTTATAAGAAACTCATGGGTCGAGCAACAGCCAACGTGACAAGCAACGTGGTTTTGGGATTCCGCTACTCACACCAGGACGAAGACTTCCAAGAGATGGTTCGAATCATCAGTTACGAGTAAGCTGTTGTTTATTTCAATTAAAATAAATTATTGCCTATCTGTATACAGTGTTTCGACGGACAAAGTGAATTCGCTAGCCCTGAATTTGTTGATGGTGGCTCCATCTTTGCGGCACACCCCTCCATTTGCGAACGCGTACAAAGTTATTATGGATGGACGAACGCGATTGAGAGTTGAACATCATATAGA
This sequence comes from Botryllus schlosseri, assembly GCA_000444245.1. Taxonomy (NCBI): domain Eukaryota; kingdom Metazoa; phylum Chordata; class Ascidiacea; order Stolidobranchia; family Styelidae; genus Botryllus; species Botryllus schlosseri. The sequence continues at coordinate 4,065 of ATSW01011416.1, forward strand.
TCAGTGGCCGAGTCGGTCTCTGGTTTTGCAGGATTTCAACACACACACTCAACTCATACATTCATGATGACCAATGTTGTAATGACTCAAGTCATGACTACACTCGAGTCCGATTCAAGTGGCAATTTTGCTTGATACCTGAGGGCGAATCGAAGATTGTAAAGGAAAGAATCCCCGAGTTATATTTGAATACTGTTAAGACTATTAATTCATTTATAATAAAATTATATTGAATTTGAATATTGTTCTCTATCATATGGGGAAATTGGTGCATGAGTGCTTGACAGTTGATGCAGTCACTGAGGCAATGAATATAGAAAGGCTTGGTGTGTGTAGCATGGTAGGCTACAGCTAGAACTCCGGAAATTTGGATCAGCAACGGGAAATGGCGCCTTTAACTGGGTCACGCAGATTCCCCATTTTCAGCATTGAAATATGATATTGGTTCGTTAACGGAAAAGTGTGTACATAGAAGACGTCACCTTATTAATTGACAAAACCATATACCCATCGAAATATTCATTTTGCGATCTATCAGGACCTGTGCAGTGTGTATCCATTTCGTACTTTCGGACAGAACGCGCAAGAGCTGTAGTCGCCGCTTGTGGGCACTGCCGGGACCAGTGTACATGTACAACTGTACATTGCGTTGCGACCAGTGTTGCCAACTCCGACTGGACAAAAGTCGCTAAAACTGGTGTTGAAAATCGCTAGATGTCGCTAAATCTTGAAACAAAATCGCTAGAAAAAGTCGCTAAATCTGATTTAATTCCTGAAGTTGTTAAATTTAACCAGACTATCCATACATTCCGTACATTTTTGTTAGCTACATTTTAATGGTCTGTTTCAAACGTCACTCATCATATTTCTACTTTATAATACGCAAGAGTCATGTCAGTCATCTCAAATCGGGACAGAATGTGCGGTACATTTCAACAAACCATATCGCACTGACCAGGTCTTCAGTCATCACTCGCTATATAGGCGTAATACGAACTGCCGCTGAAGGGAATTTGAAATGAAAAGCATCGTAAATATGTGAATGCCTTGCTTCATGCGTTCGTGAATACGCAAGACGCGATCAATGATATATAATATACATTGATGCGATATAGGCCTACTGATAATTGTGGAAACGTGCTTTCCTTCTCTAAACTGGATGGGAGTACTTGAACACAATCTTGACTCGCACCGGGTTTGCTGGTCACTATAAGTAGCGACGAGCACTTTAGACAATAATACTAGCTGCTGACCATCCAATTATCTTTCTATTTCCCTGTCATCCATCTGATCTAGGGCGTAAGTACGCAACGCAATCGTTAATTGTTATGATTTATGTGATGTGAATGTGATATAACACTCTGCATGTGCATTCAAGCAATTTGAGGGAGGGCGATTTAAACCCGTTCGTTGGATCTCGATATTGGTGCGAAAAGTGAGTACTGCTTAGGGCTGGGCACAATGATTCTAGTACTCTAATCTGAATCGAGTATTAATTTTAGTGATTCGAGTCGAGTTGTAAAAGACATTTTTTGGAGTACTGAAATTATGCGCTTCTCGCCACTGCAAGTTAATTTATCAACGGGAATTGTAGTTTCGATACTATTTTCCACTGAGGAGGCCTTGAGACGTTGGTTGGCCGTATCGCAGCATACGAAACATATAGTGCAAAGCTACGACTGGAAATAACACAGTTCCGAAATCCTGATCATCTTAACAACTTTGTCACAAAATGCAATGAAATCGGTATGGTCGAAAAATACCAAAGTATCTTTAATGCGATAGATAACGGGCATTGTATTCTTTGTGGTGGCAGATTGGCGCATATTTGCATAACCTTGACAATAAATTATGTTATGGCGTCATAATGAGTGATACTCGAATACTCAACTCGAAGCAAAATACTCGATTCAGAATCGAATCACTAAGGTACTCGACATTGCCCATCCCCAGTATTGATACTGTTACGCCTCGTCGGGGATACTCGAATTAGAAATCCCTGGACTCGTGTAGGTGTCAAAAGTCCGATGAAAATTAGTTTTTTCAGTTATCTTGTAACTCGCGATTTCAGTTTTAGAGGGATGGGTAACCAACCCTATCTCTGTCCGGCGTGCGCGTAAAGAATTATTTCACATGTCAGGCCTTGTGTAGCAAATTTCATTGAGTGAGCATGATTGTGATTACTCGTAATCTATTGGGAGTCAATTGGTGAGGATCTTGACGATTTCGGTGAATTGACGTCCCTGTCCAATGTCCATGCACGCGAACGCGACTTGAATGCAGATCGGAGATGCATGCTGAGGTTGTGGCGCGGATATATCACATGGTGAACGCTGAAGGTGCATGATGTTTGCTGCTCAAAACTCGGATTGACATCATACATTTAAAAAAATCGCTAGAATATCGCTAGATATTTTTCAAAAGTCGCTAGATTTATCGCTAGTCGCTGGATCGATATTTTTTGTCGCTAAACCGAATGAAAAATCGCTAAATTGGTCACACTGATTGCGACTTACGACTCACAAGCACAACGCGCAACTCGCGATGTTATGTCGCGAAGTCAGTGTACAGCGGCCTTAAAACGCCCCAATAAATTGTAATCCGTGATTAGTAATCATACAATCGAAGCGACCTTGTTTCCGACGTCGATTTCGACATGCGTGCACCGAGAAATACTATCTCCTCTCTCGACCAGACGAGCGAATTCACGTACTACTAATTATCAATTGTATTTGCGCGCATATTCGTTTACAAAATAATTCTTGAGTTGGTTTCGTGATAGTCTCTTTAATTGGAGCGCGAAATAGGACAGTGTGTGTGTGTAGGCTACGAAATCTTGTCTGATTTATACACTCGTATTCCCTCGTCCGTGTTTGATTTGTTATTAATACTGCACAGTGCACATTGTGCAGTGCACGGAGTTGGATTACGTTGTCAAATATTGATGCAACTCGAGATTCTCGATGGCGCAAATTCTGATTTTATTCGATTAGTTTGAGCGGGAACCTTCTATGTTCCAATAAACGTCATTGCTAGACAAACTGTATCGGGCGCAACCATATCGCAGATAGAATTTCAAACAATCGGGATTTGTATTTCTAATGATGAGGTCGCGGCATGCGCCCATATTGCTCTTGCTGCAATAACACCTGGATAATTAAAATCGCACCATTTCACGATCAAATTCGACTGGCTGATTGGGACCTACGTAGGCCGTAGGCCCCGGGCTGATATTAACCAGCGCGTTGTCGGTATTAAAGCCGTATGTCCGTAGCCAGGGAGTTTCTCATTTAAAATCAGCGATTCCGTCCTTTTGAAATGCCAATTCACTAACTCGCATTATCGATGCTGCGTACCGCAAATTAGCGAGAATCATTTGTATGCGAAATGGGTCATTGTCATCTGATGTGCTCTATCGTCGATGGTTTGATTTAGCGCGTCCGCATGCAGGCCTGCGCGCTATAATCGCTGGCACGAACTATCACGTGCACCAGGCTAGGCCTCATATCGCTACCACCAGTACTTATACGCGTAAACGCGTCCACACGATGAAGCTTGTCCTATCCATGTATTATGGGCAGTTAGTGATTGACGCACGTACTTAATGGTAATAAATTGATACTATATAGCTTGGTAAATTTGAAACAATTTCAAACCCCTCCCTTTTTCATCTGGCCACCCCACGTAAAAATAAAAGCTGGTGCCTATGCCTCATGGCTAGTATACCGCGCAGTATTTAAGTTCGCCGTGCTTGCTGGCTCTTCTGTGAAAGCAATCAATATTAACTACACCTTCTGGCTGGTAACTGCGACTGTGCGTTGTTACGAAGTTAACGCATTTTTCAAGCGCCAGTTGCATTTTTCAAGCGCCAGTTGTTACTTTCGAAGTGATTACGATTCTGGATTTTGTCAAAACCCTGATAATCATCTCGCTATCATCATGGTAAATGATCGTGTGGGATTACGAATTGGAATGGCTTTCTAAGCCTCAGAACATTTTGCCTTTCAAGATCGCGTATTTGTGACGGAAACAATATGACGCGATGCAATCGAGTTCTCTGGCGATAGGTCCGAGGAGTTGAACGTTGATGCGGTGCATATCATGTCGAGTTGAAAAACAAAGGCGTGATTTAGACCAGACTTGGACAACTAGATAATTCCAGTTGTTTAATAGTGCTAATTAGAGTGAAATGCTCCGGTAATCTAATCTAATTTATGAAACGTTTCTATAGTCTGGTTTTAATTGTAAAAATCCTTTGTGTGGAACGAGCCAAGCTTGGTGTATACCAGTGGTCGCTCACTCAAAACGGATCCCGGGCCACTTTTCAAATTTAGTAGAGGACGCGGGCCGCAATAATGTAATATCGAGACAAAAGAGGCCACACTAAGCAACCACGTTTTTAAAATCTTCACCTCAGTACAACGCTGTGCTGTCTAACATGAGCGACGGGCATAGTTCAAACAAAAGAACTAATATTTTGCTGAAGAAATACAAATGCATCAAGGCACATAATCATCAATTTCATTTTATGTTGAACTGTTGAGCCGCACATGATTCCGGACAACGTTTTTCAGCGACGAACGAATCGATACCCGGATTAGCGATACACAGTACTAGCTGAAAGACTATCTCCTCGCAAAGCTTGATCTTGTAGTGCGAAACCCTAAGCCGTCGGAGCGTATCGGTCTTGGCAGTGTCTGTGCGATTGAGCATCAAGGCTATTTGCCCATTCATATCAGCTAATTCTCCTTAGACGGAATGCCGTCCCGAAGTGATTTAAACTAGTGAGTCCGGGCCGCAAAATATGACCTCGCAGGCCGCGTGTTGGTAACCCCTGGTGTATAGACCAGTGGTTCTCAACCTTTTTCACCTCGCGGACCGGTAAAATTTTAAAAAATGTCTTGCGGACCGGTGAACTTTCGAAAATTAAAATGAAGCTAAAATGTAAATATGCAACCGTTTTTTGCAATTATATGGTGCTGGAGAGTGACTTTTAGAAGGTTTTGATCGTAATAAATTATTATGGTCATGAGTCTGCTGAGTCAAGGTATAATTGCCTTGTCCAGATAAACGTGCTACCGTCGAGAGTCGTTTACAGTCTTTCGCGGCGAAGGTCGTTGGTTTAACCGACCATGACAACTCGAATAATATTCTTCTCCTTGACAATATCGAGAGAAGACGCGTTTCGGAGTCGAACCAAGCACCTTATCGTGCTACCTTGCTCATTGCTCACTATCACCAGACGAAGGCTACTCAGGCAACTACGAATAAAATGCGCTGCACTTACAGCAGCTATACCGGCCATCCGCAAATCTGGGCCGAAAAAGCACTTTGTCCGGCCACCCCAAAAAACGTTAGTCTTGGGCCGCCACAGGGCGATGAGCCAAACTTCCGGAGGCTGTTTTTACCTGTAATTGTGAGCACATTCCTTCTACTCAGTGTAAGCAGAGAATCTATGTCAGGGATGGCCAACCTTATTGCCATTCACAGCCGCATTGCGACTGCTCATGTAGTCTACGGCCGCATTCCAGGGCGTAGTCATAATGAACTAGCTGGACGCCATATACCCATGTTAAACTGTATATGTGTATTTCTAGTACACTCGGTACCAATCTCTTTAATGACATAGGCTTACTCTACGCACCAAAATGCCGAGTGGTCAGTGGTCATGCCACGGGATTGTTGACAGTCGCGCGAAGCGTGAAAAAATTTTCAGATTCGCTGATGAATTTCGTCATTAATATTAGTAGTTTTACATATTACTGATCAAACATTTATCCTTTCTCAACACATGTGATCTGATTCACCGGTAGAGTTGATGGAGGGGGTGTTTTCGAAAATTTNGGGCAAGTTATAAATNATGATGCATCNTCGGCTGGGCNAATTGTTTTTAGTCACTTTGTTANATGCTTTTATTTTTTTACCTCCCATCAGGATTGTCAGTATAGNGANNAGCACACGATTCCGAGNTGNTATTTCTATATGAGGCGNATCATTTTCCTCTACTGTTCGCTTCTGTAGTCTGTNCTGTNGGGATCTGATTGCAAAGGACGCTACTATATTTAAAAAGAAAATGATGTCACGTTGAATCGCGCGGTTCAAGATTAATTAAAATCGCTCGAGAAACCGGGAGTTAATTCGTAAATTCAAATTGCATGTCGATGGCCGCCAACACATATATATAGTATACTAACTGAATTACGTGTCCACGGCCGCAGGTTGGCCACCCCTGGTCTACGTAGCTTAATCACGCCAATAGCGAATGTTTTCGCTCATTCATAATAGAATCGGTTTTCTCGCTGGCGAGTTTTCGGCACACATTTCTGAGTCCCGTGTTAGCTAAAACTTCATTATGTGTTATTACGCAGCGGCGCGGTAATGGCTGACTTCGAAATGCCTATTTCTATAAATCACGGAGAAGGTCACCTAATAAGCAAGACGTTTAGTGACGCTAAATCGCGCAAAGTGCGAAAAGAAATTGAAAAATGTTGGAAAAAGTTTTAAAAAAATACGCTATGTTGTATGTTCACTTGCAAAATAATTTTGCGCCCCTTTTAAGTTCGGCCCTCTCCAATTGGGCGGTTTGGGATGGTCCTGCACAAAACGAATGAATCGAAAACGAATGATCGCGCAAACTGTGTTGTTTAGCGATGAGTCAGCTCGTATATGTTTTGTACTTGTCGCTCGAATGTCGTTAAAAGACATGTCTTGAACTTCAAATCAAATCTGACATGTTTCTAGCCCTAATCTTACCTCACGAAGTTCTGAATAAGTTTAGAATTTGATGGTTTATTTATTTTGCCAATGGACAAGCCTTCAACATTGCATCTTGAAATTAAGGTATAAGATTGCAATATGCCTGGCGGACCGGCGGGAATGTCGTCGCGGACCGGCACCGGTCCGCGGACCGGCGGTTGAGAACCACTGGTATAGACCACTGCCGTTCTCGTGCTTACAGGAATGACAGAACTCAGTGAACTTGATTTTTGTACTATTTATGTTTAATGAATTGGAGTAAGTTTGTAAACACTTGTATAAATAAGCTTAATGTATTTTATAATAATTATTTATGACACGATTTAGACAAGACTTTGTAGGCGTTCAATTTGGCCAAATGTCTTCGTACGAGGTGAAAACTATACAATCGATATGTAGTTACGCCTAATGGGCACTGGGCAGTCGATAAGCAATCGTCCACTTGAATAGCCTCAATAAGCCTTACCAGCAAATGACAATTCTGTGCTCTGGCTTTTTGCAATTTGATACCTATACTGATGCATGTGCCACATGTGATATTCAGAATCATTACATTTGTAGAAACGCGGTTTAAGAATTTCATCTTCAATCGGTGAGCAGTTGCGCTGCTTTACAAATTCTATAATTTAAAGATTTGTAGAAAATCTTTCGGTTGCACGACCAGAGCTCCCTACCGAACCCAGTCTAACCGAACTTCACTCATGGAAACACTGTATTTAACGAGATATAGCGAGGGAAAACGTAGTATTATCTTCGGAGACAAATCAATTCGCAATGACAATAGCTATACTGAAAGGAACTTAGCTTGCGTGCAAAGTATTTGACATTATACCAATTGCGAAGCTTCGAAATAATCATAATGTATCATATCTATCAATACAGCTACACGGATTGTATTCTCCCACTTCTACGGTTGTGCGAGCGTTCCAATAAGCATGCGCACAAACACGTCGAGATGAGAGTAGCAACGCAGCCTAATAGGGTTCCGATCATGTAAAGCCTATAGTTCGGATCACGATAGTAGTAGGAGTAAAGGTACGCTGGCGCAAACCACATCACCACAAATGCAATGACCATGACGAATCCAATACATACTGGTAACGCACAATTCATGGATGTTCGCCGCAGACGTCTCTCTGAAAAGAAATAATTAGAAGGGTTGTAGCTAAGGTTGCATTTAAAACAAATGATTGTTTGAAACACTAAAAAAATGTTGTAAACAAAGGCCTTTTTAAATAAATAATTTTATTTTTTATTGTAACATTATTCCATAATTGTGTAAATATATTCCAAAAACATGTTGTATGAGCCCACGGACAATAACCTCCCGATACAACCGACTCATACGATATGGGAATCCTCAAAATAGTCTGTTCAACAGCTATAGTACGTAGATATTTCGTCAAAGGAGCTATATTTACCCAATATTTTGAATTATCAATATCAATCTACTATGGCGTCACGATGGATTATTCTTGACGTCATGACTAAAAAAACAACATGTTTTGAACAAGGGCCTTTTTTAAGCATGTTTGTTTTAAATGGGTTTTTGTTTTAAACGCAGCTCTTGTTGTAGTGACTCGAGTCGCGAATTTTTGGTGACTCGACGCAACTCTAGTCATTTTCCCACATATGGAAAATGACTCGACTCAACTTGAGTCCTTTTTCGTATTGATTCGACTTGTACTCTAGTCATTATGCACGAATCGACCAATTTATACGTCTCCAGACTAAGACGCCCAGTCCAGGCATTTCATTGTAACTTTGAGGAAAAATAAAGTCAACACATTATTGGTATCTCGTCTGTTGTGCTGTTACTTGAATATTAGGGCCAGAAACTGTCAAGAGTGAGGAAAATTAGCACGCTATGGATGCGACCTATTCGATATTACCCAAGTAGAGTTGTACAAAAGCGGTTGCACATAATTTGAAGTTTGAACAAACTCACCTCTTCGTGATTCGGCTGGACCGAATAAGTCAGTCGGACGCGCTCTTGATCTCGAACCGATGTCATCAAACGATGTAGAGCGTGGAGTGACTGGTTCGTCCTCTCGCCACAGACCTGGCAGATTGTAAACAGTTCGCCATCACTTCTAGACGCCGTTACATCGCAAGAATATCATCGATTTATCTGATATTGGTTACAAGGACTGGAATCATGTGTAGACACTCAATTAATGCGATAATTACATGACATAGCCAGTTAGTGGGTCACCTGTGCCGGCCAAAGGTGACAGACAGGGAGTTTAGCTGGAACGATACTTATGTATGCAGGCATAGGCGCTGACTTTATTTTTTACGAGGTGGCGAAGTCTTGTGACGTCATATTTGTTCCATATCCATGACGTCATCATCGCACTAAAACGCACTTTACCACATGCCGCTGGTGTACCTGCAGCGTTAAACGATTCGCGCGACGTTTTAATGTCGGCACTGCACTCAAATATCAAACCATGCAGTCGGGTTATTAAATGGAATCTTAAAACTGTACGATCATTCGGAAGTATAACTGCGGCCTGCGCTACCAGTTCGTCCGACAAAATGCATCTAACAAAAATCAGTATTTACGTCCCTGATAATCCGGAATTGCATCAATGGTATTCCAGCGCAACGCGCCGTGACAGTAACGAAATACACTAAGCACTGGCCTGCCAAGTAACATACAACTCTCGAATATTTCAAGCAGACAATAACGATGATTACAAACGCGAAATCACGCAGCCAATCAGCAATTGTCTCTTGCGGTTTCTGGCTTCGCGTTGACCAGCTCGCATCGCGGCAATTATTTGCAGATTAAAAGAGCGATTTTGGCGGCATTGGTGCATTTCCCGATTTACGTTCGCGAAGCATTTCGGGAGTGCATCTGTCTATTCGTAAATACAATTTGCATGTCGACGGCCGCCAACGGTTGCCGGTGAACTGGGCACTTGGTGAACTCGGCCTTCGGTAAACTCGGCACTTGGTGAATTCGGCGTTCGGTGAACTCGGCCCTCGGGAAATTTTGTAATAAAGTGTATTAACAGCTATTAATATGAATTATTAAACTAATAATAGTATTATCAAGTGATTCGTCAATCTTGTAAGGAGGTCAGGGCATCCGTAGATCACGTAGTCACGGCGTGATTAGATCACGGATTGCGAAGCCGCGTGGAATAACGCAGCGCTCATATACCGACCACGCGCGGTCTGCTTGGTGTTGATGATTTGACGGCGTGAGTGACGGACGTGTAAGTTTTGAGAAGATTGATCTTGGCGTTGTATGCGAGATCGGAGCTGTGGAAGATCAAGCGGCGCTTCTTCGTTTAACGATCACGACAAGCCAGTGTTCCTCATCAACAAATGCTTCGCATGATCACGTCAAAATAAATTATTTTTTGCCATTGGAGAGACGGATATCAATGTTCGGGAGGGGGCATAGGGCATAGGGCATAGGGTTAAGGAATGGGGTATTAGGGATGGAGATGGGTTAGGGTATCTTAAGAGGGAGAGGGGAGGAGGTATAAGGGCTAAGGGATGGCGATAATAGGGTTGGATATGGGGGATAATAGGTTTGGGGTGGGGGATATCAGGATTGCAGGTGGGTTAGGGTCAAAGATGGGGTTAGGGTATCCAAAGATTAGAGTTTGGAGAGGGTCTATTAAAGTTGGACGTGAGTGAGGATATTAGTTTTGGGGGTGGGTTAGGGTCAGGGCCGTATATATGCCGCACCCCAAACCCCCGAATTCGGGGGGGCCGAGCTCGAAGGGGGCCCAAAATTATTTCGTGCACTACCATAAATTATAGAGTTTTTTTTTAAATTTATGCAACTTTTTCAAATTTTTTTCGCGCGGGGCGCGATTTCGAGTTGCCACATATTTTGATTATTGGGTACTCTTCCCCCAAGACAAAATACGCAAGATTTATAGAAATGGGCATATCGGCGCGGCCATTAGCGCGCCACGACGTACCAAGACATATAAAGTTTTAGGCCTTGTAACATTCGACTCCAAGAACGATCGGCAGCTAGAAAACCTTGGCCGAAAAGGACTGCACTTATGCTGACCGAAAACTGCGTTATATATACAAAATACATATAGGCTAGGTTTGATTGTCCATAGGCGCCTAAATGACTGGCGTGAAGTGTTCCTGTCTTGGCAATCTGAACCTCACAAGAGAAATAGCCTACCATCCCGTAGGGAAAAACTATATGCCAGTGAAGAAATACCAATCTGAAATCGTGGGATCTTTTAGTTCAGTACGTTAGGGCGATTCTGTATTTTTTGATATTGGAGACAGGTCACGAAATAACATCATGCAACGAAGTCATACCAACGCATCCGCCCGCCCGAAGATGTTCAATTATTATTTACGGGCTCTACAGTTCCAAAGACACCTCGCTCATCTCTACCGGTAAATCTGATTATGTGAGTAGAGAGGAAAAAAATTGATAGCAATATATATGCAATTCCCGATCTCATTGACCGATGTTACCGTGAATTATCTAAAACTTTTGCGCTTCGCGCCGGCTGCATAGACAGTACCTCTATAATTCCGTGGCTAAACCGAACAACTTGATGAAGGGGGTCAGTGTATCATCATATGGGAGGCCAAGACTCATTTTTTGGGGGGTGGGTGGGTTACGAAGTGCTGTTTTGTTCCTGCCAACGCGTATGCACCCGGAGATGTTTAATTATTATTGAGGGGTCCTACCTTTTCAAACACACCTCACTCAGCTCTACCGGTGAATCAGATTACGTGAGCAGAGAGAGAAAGGATGAAAATTGATAGCAATATATATGCATTCCAGACAGGGCTTTGGAGCAGCCGTAAATTTAAACTGCTCCAGCTCCGGCTCCGGAGCTTTCTTCTATCATACATTAGCTCCGGCTCCAGCTCCGGAG
>ATSW01011421.1:0-12473 GCA_000444245.1 Botryllus schlosseri
AAAGCCCTGGTAGCAACACCGTCCGAACACACACCAGACGTGATGTCCGAGTACCAACGCACTCCGAACATAACCCGAGCATGATGTTCGAGTAGCGACGCAGACCGAACGTGCCGCAGGCATGTCAACCTATTTGTTTCATTTGACCGTTTATGATTCACTGTGAGCAGACAATGGACCGTCTGCAACGGTAGGTCTATAAAGTAGGCTACAAGTTGTAAAATGTCAAATGAGAAGTTCGCCGACAGTGCAAACATCTGCGATACAAACGAAATGCAGGCTGCAAGAATATTTTGACTTCGTAAACAATTTTGAAAAAATTTTGACTTTTTTACATGTCGCCCTACTCATCACTTTTTATATCATGCATTTTCGTCATTGTTGCGTCTTTAATGTCTCGTTTTTCCTTTTAGGATACTCCGTTTACCACGACACCAGCGACGCGTGCTCGTACCACATGATATATCACGACCGGGAAACCAAAAATCGGGAAAACGCCGTACGCTTCTTGCTTCTGAAACACGCCTTGTCACGGCAGAACGACGACGGACTGAGTAGTCTCAGGTGAACTGAACCCATTTGAAATCTCAGCGTTACGTTCAATAGAGTGACAGACATGGGTCACTGGATGATTCTAGACGTCTAATTGGACTAATTAGAGCGAAATGCCGATAATCTAATTTGCGAAATGTTTCTATACCAGTTGATCTTAACCTTTGCTATCCTGCGGAACCTCAAATTTTCGTTGAGTCATAAAAAAAGAAATCTCCCACAATATACCTCCAACTCAGGGGTTCTAAAACCTGTTTTTATCATGAACCCCTTCAAGTTTTATAGACGGTCTCGCGTACCCCTAAAATTTGATAAGCCGATGAATGGAAGGTCCTCACATCAAGCTGAATTCTATATAGCCCTTTTCATGCTTAAAATAAGGCAATTAATGACTAGGCTATAGGTCGTCACAGTGCCAGTCAGGGCGTCGTTCTCAAAAGATGATCTGTAGTTTCTTTACGTATTACACTTTCACTTCCAGTTTAAGAGCCGCTTCACATAGCTGTATATTTCTGGTGCGCAAAATGCATTTTGCATCAACACAGTGCTATAAAACAAAACCATTAAAATGTCATTTTCACACAAAACGAAAACATTATAAATTATAATCCACAGCTGCAACACCAATGGGTTGTGGGTTCCTGACCGACCGAGGTCGACTCCGGCATTCCTTCCTAAGTGCTGGAGGTTTATCTAGGCTCCTCTTATAAAAACCCACCATTGAATAGTATATTCATATTGAAATGAACCCGGATATTTTTGCCTTACGCTCATCAGAGATATAATCGTCAGCAACTAGTACAGAATTGGAAAGAACATTGTGTATCAACAATCGTATCACAAAATATGACGTCACCAGCATGAACCATCATATAAGAGAGCGTTCAATGTACTATTTTAAGATGGTACACGAACTCCGTTTGTAGACAAAACCTGGGGTGATGTATTTTGATAAATGTCGACTCCAAGGCACACAGATGAAAGTGTGAGCGGTCCCTTCGGATGACGCGAGATCTATCGTCTCGATAATTTTTCGCGCAAGCGGGATTATCCAAGAGAACATCTGTTCATTTCAATATGAATATACTATTCAATTGTCACAATCACAAGTCACAAATCAACTTCACTTATATAGTTTTGACTCGAGTCAAGTCGAGTCATTTTCAATTCACCACCGAGTCAAGTCCAAGCCAGTGAGTAGAGGCTCGAGTCCGAGTCCAATTCATTATGTTCACTGTTCAGTTTTGAGTTCAATCCTGTTCAACCGTGGGATACACCACCACAACAGTCAAAATGCTACTACTAATCGGTCTTAATTGCATGCAACCAATGATGTCCACGACGGGCGTATCATCGCAAATCATAGGTATGAGTTGAGTGTGTGTCTTGACCTCCACGGAACCCCAGAGACTGGCTCATGGAACACCTAGTGCTACGTCGAACACCTGTTAATTAGTCTGATTTGAAAACTAGAATTATCCAAGTCTGTTTGGCTGAAACTCCGCGTGATCCGCTTTTCCTACTACGTAATATATTTGCCTTTCCGCAGGTACAAGGTATTATCACGTGAAAAACACTCCATCTACACAAACATCACAGTCGACATAGGCGGGCCTTCGCAACGCCTCCGAGAACTAACCCGAGTAATGGACGACGGAACCGCGAACGTCGACTCGCTAAATTGTTTCGAGTCAATGGTGTGGCTGTACAACAGACTCGTGAAGAAATCCAGCACGTGACTCGATGCTATGTCGTAAAAATTACGACCTGGTCACGCGGTACGAACGCGCAAGAGGCGAAATACGTAGTAACCTTCAAAGAGTGCGCAGTACGATCCGAACGAAAAGCGCATATTGGTAATCGATCGAAACTAATTGATGCGCAGTTGGAGTTTCGACCGTGACTGGAACGGCATTGATCGGTTCTGGCTTACAGGATCGCGAATCGATTCAATAATTGAGATTAAGCACAAGCGTCAGAAGAAACTTTGCAGTTGCAGTGGATGGATAATTAAGTTGTTAAAAAGATAGGCTTGAGTGTGCACTTTCTCTTGTTCTGTAATACGTGATGTGCTTACAAGTTTTAAGTTAACACATGGGCTAGTTCCCCCACGGGACTAGTGCTCGACTGATACCCATAAAACCGATAACTAGCACCTTCGCCGATAGCATATGTATATATTCAACCTATATACAAAGGATATGGCATCTAGCTTAAGGCTTAAAAAACCTTCAGAGCTGTTATTTGAACAGCTTTACTGTCATTGTAATGCTTGAAAACGACATAAACTATAAAGGCTGCGTAAGGACAGTGGACGCCTGTACGCTATAAGAAATGATCAATATTCCCAGTCTTGCGGTAGCAGAGTATAGTTCTCCGACTTACTATCACCACGTTGTGATGTCATGAAAATTGCCGATATTTATTACCACTAGTGGCAGATACCGAGGTATTTTTCAAAGTGTCATATCGGCGAACCAGGCTCTAGTTGCATCATGAGCCAGTTCTCACACAGGACAAGGAGTTTTCTTTCTTCAAATTATATCGACTTGGGCCTTGTCACATCATATGTTTTCAACAGGTCACAATTGATCCGCGAATTCACGTCATGAGAGCCTTCCTAGGACTGCGCAATTCTCGAGAATACTGACTTCCCAAGTGTAGTCCTTGTTGAGATCCGTCAAAATCGACATTGTATTCACGGGGCGGTCGTAGTGTGCAGTATGCTGATATAGATATACACACTTTTATGCACCATAAATATTTCATTTCCGGTTTTCAAGATTCTACCATGCCTGTTATACCGACATCCGGTGCTACACATCCTGCTGCGCGCCATCTGACTTCCAATGTCAGTCCGTCATTACAGAGCGACGGACGGCGTCGGCTCAGTCGCGAAAGTATACCTTAGTAACGACTGATCCATCATACACAGATTGTGCGCTGCCGAATAGCACAGCGCTGCATCGCGCACACTTGCCCCTTATTTGCATCATACTGTATGCATGAAACGATATTATTCTTCAACTTTCTGTTGTTTACGTTTTTCTCGATATGCACCTGATCTAACACGTTCGTTAGTCCCTTCTGACTTCAGTAGATATTTGTGTTCTTTGCAATTTTTCGTCAATACAATTAATTAATATAACTAATACTATTTCGATTCGTGTGAGTCTCCGTATCGTAGAGAGATTCAGAGCAGATTTGGATATTTCGCCTTACAGATATGCTTCATACGTAGGCATGTATTTTGTACAATGTACATGTACACCATATACTTGGGTTTGGATACGAGGGGGATGAGTATCTGGTACTGAAATCCTGGACATGTCCGGCGAGACCCAGACAAACCGCAACCCTACGCTAGGGATGGCATACGTCCGGAGATGTCCGGAATTTCACTGTAAAAATTGCGTCCGGGAGGAAATTTTAAAATATGCTTGTGTACGGAATTTTGAAGGCTTGAAGTATAGGCTCAAAATTTTGTCGTAAATCAACATGAACAATGTCATTTTTAAGCAGATTTATGGTACTCCATTTTTTTGTGATGCGCGCGATTTAGTATAACGTCTCTTGATTTTAATATGCGGGCCACCACCCTCGCAAAAACTGCAATCAAAAATGGAATAAAGATAATCATATTTGCTGAAATAAGTCTAATTCTAATAGCAATTATAAGATAACGGTATATTTTTAGAGTTGGTTAAGGTCGTTTTGATGCTTTAGTCAAAGACAGTGGTTCTAAACCTTCTTTGCCTTTATTCTGGAGATCGCGAAGATGTTGAACGTAATCAGCTTCCAAAATAGTCCATGAGAGAGAGAGAGTCTTTATTTCCATCCAACCAAAATACAGAACAAACGATGGCAATGACGGTGGCACAGAAAATACGCATGCACAGCAGGGCTGTGGAGTCGGTAAATTTTACTACCGACTCCGACTCCACACATTTTCGATGGACCGACTCCGACTCCTGAGTCTTTAAATGTACCGACTCCTTAGTCTTTAAACCTACCGACTCCGACCCCAACAGTATTACCAATTTCATTTGAAAATTATATGCCACAGTGAAAGTTAAATAACTATCATATAACGTTAAACATATGCAAGCATATGATTGACGACGGCCTGCAAAATAGTTTCATTGTGGCACAGCTCGAATTATTCACTATATGCATGAAAGATTGCCTTTCTAAATATCCTTCCTTCTTTCGTATTTTATCAGTTTTTATAACATGGACTCTCTAATAACCTAATATGTATGTATCATTCAAACAAGATATATAGCCCATCCTGTATTATTAAAATGTAGATTAAACAATCGAAGTGTTGCTCTTGTGTATGAGTCAGCAACTATTACAGAGATGCATCTTACTAATTTTCTTATTACACGCTGTGTACTGATTACAGGCACACACGCACACTCACTACTAATGGACATTGGCCATAAATGAAATTTAGGAAGTAGTCAAATAGCATATGTCTAGTCTACATGCACTTAGTCAAGTAGCCTAATCAAGGACTAGGACTTACAGTCTTTCTTAATCATTTGTTCGACCGAAGCAGCTAAGCTACACTACAAATATTTCTAATTTTGTCAAGTGGGAAGGAGCGTTTGGTTATATTTACATCAATTTTACAACCAGACAATATATTTGCTCTGTCACAATATCATGTATAATTCCAAAAATTGCATCAATTTGTGACTGCATCGTGAAGATGCATATTGCTTCTTTCTTTCTCCGTGCAACTAAATCGTAATTTGAAAATAATGTCCAATTCTTTCTATGTCAGGGGTGGCCAACCTTTTCGATCAAAGGGCAACATGAGATTTACGAACCGTTGAGCGGGCAACTTGAATGTTGATGACCTTTTTTTAATCATCCGATAGGAACGAACCGAATTAGGTAACGTTGAAGACAAGATTTATATGACTACGGTTTTAAATTGATAACAATTATGGCATGAAAACTCCGTGTGCAACTGTACAGTGTGCAGTCATGCCCTGGTCGCGCGAAGCACGAAATATTTTCCAAGGTAATGAATGAATTAATTCGATCAATAAATATATTACTTGCATATATTGGGGGTCGCCTCTGTATAGCAATGGGATCATTTGGCAGGACAGGATTATTTGGGGTTTTAGACATAGCACGTTATCTCCTAATTGCGAGTATAGTTGACTCAATTCTGTTAATTACGCGTATTTATAATTTTCAGGAGGGGTTCCAATACTAAATGCAAGAAATGTGACAATAAATCATGCGAAGTGCTAAGAAAAATTTCTAGTCAAATAAATCTGCTACGAAATATTCCACTTTATGGTCATATCTGCGATGAATGTGGCTGGCCCCTGGTTACGTCAATGCGTCGAAACTGATGTTTTAGTCATCAAATTTCGCGGTCAGGCCGATCAAATTTTGGTTGGCCTTGCAATTTTACCTGATGTTATATCTAATTTCGAGAATTACCTCGCAGGCCACACAAAACCTTCTCGCGGGCCACATTTGGCCTGCGGGACACGATTTGGCTGCCCCTGATCTGTATCGTTACTAATAGCAGTGATTGATGGTATTTAAAAATCCTATTATAGTTAAAAGATAACTTTCATGATAAAGAAGTCGGAGTCGAAGTCAGGGTCATTTTCACAAACTCCAACTCCGACTCCAGTCAGTATTTTTTCCACGATTCCGACTCCAGCCACTACAGTTTTCACGACTCTGACTCCATCAAGCGAAAATTAGCCAAACTTTGACTCCGACTCCACAGCCCTGATGCACAGTATTCGGTATTAGATAGGAATGATCGATACGATCGAGAAAGTAAACTATAGGGTTACCATACGTCCTCTTTGACTTTTTTGAAGTGTCCTCGGAGGACGCCCAAATGTCCTCTTTTTTGAGAATTTTGTTTAAATGTACGGTAAAATTTGAGTGAGATAGTAAATCAGCACCAAAGTAACGCTTCGGCGACTATTTCGGGAGCTGAGCCGCAAAGTTGACCTTTTGTTTTAGTCAACCAACGTAGTGTGACAGAAAATCCATATTTATGGAGTTGAGACCACAAAGTCGCGAAAAATTTACCATTTTTTGCGGATTTTACTCCTGAAGCGTAAGTCGGAAAATTTTGAAAAGGTGTCCTTTTTTCACATTTCCAAAACATGGTAACTCTAGTCCACTAGTCTGACCACACCCGCATCAAACAGGTACACTTGACTCTATATACATAGTCTGGCCGTGAGTAAGTCTGGGCAAGCTGACCGTTTTTAGTAATCAGCCCCAATTTTTGAGCTGGGCCACGGAACGTTCTCAAATCGTAACATCATGATTATCACTGCTATTTCGAACTATGAGCTTCGCACGATACGCCTTTCATGGAGTAAGAAATCGATATCGGGACTAGCGAGACACGGCACCAACTGAATGACTATCACCCAGAGGTGGTCAAAGTAGTCAAGAAAGCTACTCAAGTAAAAGTAGAAGTAGCGACAAAAAATCTACACAAGTACGAGTAGAAGTACTTCTTTCATAAGCAACCTGAAACTACTTGAAGTAGAAGTAGAATTTACTGACTTTAAATCTACTCAAGTAAGTAAGTAGTTGGGAAAACGATCGTAATTCGTTCGCATGGACTGTCAAAAGCTGCAAATGGCACTGTGCGCATGCAAGGTTTGGAAAGGTTGATTCATATTGATGTAAGTAAATGATAGTATTGATATGGAAATGCGATACTAATCCCATGTTTATTCGAACACCCTATTTCAGAGAATATCATATGGCATGTCACCCTCCCCCATATTATAATGCCCCTAGTTCAGCCGAAGATGAATACGGAGAAGTTGTGTCGGATGCAGCTTTAACACTTCGCGCGTTTAGTATACATTAATTAAAAATATGGCGGATCGTAAAAATGCCATATAGTGTACAGCTTTATTTTCTGAAAATATCAGGCATTACTATACACTTACTTTCATACTTCAACTTGTATGTTCTACAGACAAAAGAACTGAAACTATAATTAGAGCTCAACGTATAATACTCGTAATTGAAACAAAAATACATATGCTACTTCTAAAAAGCGTCTTTTGTCCAGAAATTTTCAACGGTGGTCTGCTAAAACAGGTCTAGCGTTAAAAAAGTCAAAGTCCACTTTTCCAGATTAGGACACGTCATGGGCCGCTAGGTATAATAGGTAATTACTAGATTGCGGAAGGGTAGTTTCAAACGTTACTCTCAACGCGATACTTTCTTTAAAACACAATTGTCACTCCATATCTACTGTGCGCGAAGCGCAACGAAAATTCAGGGTATAACATGACTTTCATGAAAATTAAATGTTGGTACCACGTGAAAACAGCCCCGAAATTCCTTAGGCTATCTTTCTTATTGAGGGATTAAACTACTTCTACTTGACAAACTGAAAATAGCGAAAAGTAAGTAAGTAGTTCACAAAATATTACGAAGTAGAAGTAGCAAAAAAAATCTACTTGAGTAAGTACCAGAAGTAGAGGAAAACTACTNGAGTACTTCGAAAAAGTAGAANTACTTCGTTACTGACCACCTCTGCTATCACCTNGCAATGCTTGATCTTATAGGTCTTAGAGATTGCACGTTAAGGCNATATGCNTAATTGCCCATTCATATCAGCTGATTCTCCCTCGATGGAAAGCTGTTGCCATCGCCGAAGCCGTTTCAGCTAGTGGGGAANAGTGATGTTGGGCACAGGAGAATNGCTAACTTTGAACAACAACAATATTTCGTAACTGAAACCCATTCCTGNATTTCCATACGCTTTACCAAGCCTCCTTCCGAAATCTCAAGAGCAGATCGCGGGCCGCAAAATATGACTTCGCGGACCACGCGTTGGTGACCCCTGATCTAGACTGCACCTCTGATCTGTGATTCACGCCCTTCTGCAATTTTTTTNAACAGTTTAATCAACGATNAACAGCATTAACGTTTTTAGAGTAAAATTCAAAAACTCGCACGAAAATATCATATAATGAAAATTAATCTGTAATTGCACAGTTCTCATACGAACAAAAAACTGGGTGGTANAATTATAACATTATAAGTCTTATCCGTAAAAATAGAGGTTGCATACCGCACACCGTAGTTGAAAAATTAAAGTACCATTTACTACTNATCANGTCTCACCTAAGATCGTACACCCGCCAATATCAGCGCGTACAGATACACTGCACATGCACAATGACACGAGTATTAATGGTTTCAGTTTGCCATATAGTCCAAAAATTTGCCAGTTGCAAAACCANTNTCATGCCCAGAAACTTCGNAAATCTCTTCAAAGTTTAGAAGAGGAAGCCGCCGCTTCTTCCAAGACTTCCCTCATGGATCGCATGGATTCCGCCAAATGCTCGCCAAATCGATAAGCGTCAGTCTGGGGACTGCTAAAATGCGCCGAGATGGCGAATAACACGTACTCCTCTTTGGGATTATAGCAAATGCCGTAGCCGTCTGGGACGGCCGGTCCGAACGCCATCGACAAGTCTGCTTTACACGGCACCTGTAAGGTGCAAAGAGATAAGGNGTAAAAGATGAGGTCATGCAGTCAGCATTCATGCTTNAAGCAGAAATGGAATACCCCATAATTAATGGAGTCGGTGGGGTTGTTCAGAATTGACNGAATTCAGGTCTTCANGAGTTCCGGTGCCAAAAGAGTTTGCCNCGAAATTCCTGTACATCATATTCCCCCCACCGGCTCGTTTCACACCCCTACACNAAGGGATCCCAACGGTCTATGACGGTGTTTNCCAGAGAAACCAATCTCGCAGAAAACTTTCATGATCAAGCCATATTGTNATAACGACTTCTCCATGTNTCNTGCTTATTGGCTATATAGTACAAACGCAGTAACCACGGATATGTATGAGGAAATGGTGCAAAGAAAATTTTTTGTNGCAAGAATTTCACGATCGCTCNGGTGCCGTCATGATATATAAAATTATACCCTTCGCGNCCCATANTTCAAGAANCCCTGCCTTATACCTTAAATTCGTATTCTAGCTACTTTTTTCTGNAACTCATCCCTTGCATTTGTGTGCATCTTGAGCCTGAAGAATATCGGCTGAAAATGGGAGATTCNCCTGTAATCTGAATGCCGCGATTTCACCTAGCCTAGTAAATGCAATAAATTACCAGGGTTTATACAGCTGTTATGGTTTGGAGCAGGGACGGGCAACATACGGCCCGNGANGGGATTTNGAGCGGCCAGCAGAGAGATTCNACCNTGAAAGTGAAATTCTAATCTAAAAGTATTGACAAATTTTATGCGTCACAGCGACCTGAGAAAGATGGTCATGGAACTACTTGCTCTGTTTGGGTCTATATACATTTNCGAGCAAACATTTTCGACCATGAACATTAACAAGACAAGGCTGCGTTCTAANATCNCTGATGTTCACATGCAGTCTTTACTAAGGGTTTCCACATACCACATGCAGCCANAGGTCAAAGAACTTGCTGGCAACTTTGATCGACCACACATGTCTGATTTACTTCAACAGCTATTGTTGAAAAATTCATTAAATACTGTTTTTGGTCTGTATTCTTCAAACTNAAAGTTTACATTAAATACGATTTATTCCTTGTAAAGGTNGNTAAATACGCGATTAGTGTATCGATTCTGNAATCCGGCCCGCCAAGCACTNCATTTTCTCATACCCNGCCCGCCGACCGGAGAAGTTGCCGCCCCTGGTTTGAAGTGATACATACCCGCAATATAGATATGATTTTGNGTTCATGACACCATTTTCATATCGCACACTGCCTTAGAAACGCTCAAACTTACCTAAGACTGATAATAATTATATTCATNNGATTCNCCATGAAAAAGAATATAACTGTAAATGTGCCATCCCCTCGCACAGCGACATCATTAACATCCGTTGTTCAACAAATGTTTTGACGTCACCGTCATCGAAATTAAATTACAAACGAAGTGCTTCTGTCAACCGAAAATATGCAGGTTTAGTTCAATTTGCGTATATTATTCAAATGTGGAGTCAATGTTTTGTGTAATGTCAAAAAATTCAGAATCTGGAAGGCAGGTTTGGTTCTGCCCGGAGGTGGTCAAAGTAGTCAAGAAAGCTACTCAAGTAGAAGTAGCGACGAAACAATCTACTCAAGTACGAGTAGAAGTACTTCTTCCAAAAGCAACCTAAAACTACTTGAAGTAGAAGTGAAATTGACTGACTTTAAATCTACTCAAGTAAGTNAGTAGTTGTGAAAACGATCGTAATTCGTTCACATAGATTNTCAAAAGGAGCAAATTGAGCTATGCGAAAGGTGCCGAGCTTGATTCATATTGATGCATACCAGNAGGTATNCAATTTNCGACAGCATAATCATTCGTCCGCATCATGGGATGAAAATGACAGTATTGATATGGAAATACGGTACTAATTCTCTGTTTACTCGAACAGCACGTTTTAGAAAATGTCATGGTATGGCGCCCTCCCCCATATNACAAGCCCTGTAGTTTAGTCNAAGAGAAATTCAGAAAAGTTGTANAGGATACGGTGTAATGCTTTGCGCGATTAGTTAACGTTAATAAAAAATATGCCGGATCGTAAAAATGNCATACTGTGTAGCTTTATTTTTGGAAATTGAAGGCATTATTACACTAGCTTTTATACTTCAACATGTATGTTATCCAGACAAAAAAACTGATATTAATTAGAACTCAAAGTGGCCTNTATGATACTAGGAGTTNAAAGTGAAANATAAATACTACNTNTAAAANCGGAACATGTATTTCATGTCTTTANTCCAGAAAGTTTCGAANGTTGGTATGCTAAAACAGCTATAAAACTAAAAATAAGTCAGAGTCCACTTTTCGAGATTAGGACACGCCATGGACTGTGCTAGATTACGCTATGATAAGTAAATGCTACATTGCGAAACATCAGTTTCAAACGTTATGATGAGCCATAGTATTATATACTGTGATGAAATATTTGATATGGCGAAGGGCGACAATGCGGTGTGAACAGAACCACGCCAACCCGCCACCTAAATTATAATCACCGATACTATCGTGAAATTATACTGGTTACCCTGTAGCCANTGCGCGCGAAGTGCGACNAAAATTCTGGGCTTCACTCAAATTTTATGATAATTAAATGTTGGTACTCCGTGAAAACAGCCCCGAAATTCCTCAGGCTATCTTCCCGTTTGGAGGATTAAACTACTTCTACTTGACAAACTGAAAATAGCGATAAGTAAGTAGATCACAAAATATTACGAAGAAGACGTAGAAGTAGCGAAAATCAGATCTACTCAAGTACCAGAAGTAGAGGAAAACGACTTGAGTAATTCGAAAAAGTAGCAGTACTTCGTTACTGACCACCTCTGGTTCTGCCCCGCAACTGCGCCTACGGTCACTTTCGTTTAACAGTACGGTAAACCAACTGCGGCAAGCGCGAGTACCTGGCTCGTTGACAGGTTGAAATGCAGAGAAGTCTCGTATGTCGGATCCATGAAGATTTCCGGGACGTTTTGCTTCATCTCCAGCGCCATCAGCTTCAAGCCGAGGAGATGTCGGTCGATGGCTTGACCTGAAACGGCGTCGCTTGTGTACTGCCTGTGTGCTGAAATGGCTTCGCGCAGCAATTCCTTTCTGCTTCACCTGAGATAGCGAACAAGGCGGGTTAGACGAGGCAATTGCGGTCGTAACTGTGGCTGTTCAAAAAAAACTTTTCCTTCAGATTTCACTTGATGAAATTGTTAGGATGATTAAAAAGACGCTATACACCAACTTTGGCTCAAATCCAGCCAGTAGAAGCGAGATTTTTGCCATAGAAAGTTCTGAAGTTATCATTAAAAAATAAAAAATAAAAATTTCAAAATTTTCCTGTCGACCCCATAAAATTGTTAGGCTGTCAGTAGAGATGATGCATACC